>JACYFF010031954.1:1343079-1406938 GCA_017589665.1 Selenicereus undatus | reverse complement strand
TCATGTGTTGCAGAAATGACTCTCGAGTCATATAACGGCTGCAGTAGCAACAAGCTTCAAGAAGCAAGTTCAACATTCTAAACTTATTGGCATCTGGTCATTTTGTACAGCTTTACCACAAGGTGCCAGTGACGCCAAGCCATAACATCACTTTATAAATTAAAAAAAAAAAAACCGACCATTGTATTGTTGAGCTTAGAAAATCAATTGATCCATTAACCTGGTGCTATAACTTACAAGGCACGGACACATGGAATCTGTCACGTTGTTAACGGGTTGATCAGTCGTCACGCAAATTCAAGTATGGCAGATGCTATTTAGTCTTTGATTACCAACTTCTTCACTACCTTTGGTGAGAAACTATGCTGATGAAATGGTCTGTCTAACACTCTGACCACATCTTTGAATCCTAAAGCAGTACTGTTAACATCAGGGACTGATAGGGAAGAAGACCCAGACTTATCCAGCAAATACATCCATTAGTCACAGAACTCGCCATCTCCATCCTTGATAACTAATTCAAATGATGCGAAAAAAGCCAAAGATAAAACATTGATCAGATGTGGCAGTGCGTACCTCTGTAGCTACAGAAAGGCGCCCCTTTCGACCACTTGCATGGCCCTGTAGCTTTATCTGAAAAGTATCAAAGGAAGATAAGGTAAACCTTGGATTCCATATAAACATCAGAATATAGCATCATCCAACAGAGGTCTGTGAAAGAGTGCTATAAGACTCAGTAGTGCTCACCTTATAATTTCGCTTACGAACATTGAAATCAAGAGACTTTGCAGCTTCCTCAATCTTAGAAATGATATCATTTGCAGGGCACTGGGAAGTAAAACGTGTTTCTCGCTTTACAATGCCCTGAGCAGTCAAGACAAAGAATAGCTATCAGACAAAAAGGGAAGCAAACGATAGGGGCTCTGAAAAATCTATCAGGAAACAGAATTGCACCGATGCATGAACAACATGATTCAGCAGAATTCTCTCGTTGAAATAATGGAGAAGAATACTTCCACTCAGAATGAAAGTCAACTAAGATCTCAAGTGTCTGAAATGGACTAGTTATCATAAAACCAAGAGAAAAAAACCATCTCACAAGAAACCATATCAGATTTTAGGTTCTTCCAACATTTCAAAGCATATCCATGGAAAAGACAGCTGAATCCACCAAATTACATCAGAATACACAGCAGTACAGAATGGAAGCGGCAGCTTACAGGCTCCTTATTAAACAGGCTTTCAAGACTGAAGCCTTGTGACCCGGAAATGAGCTCGAAAGCATTCATTGATGCGGGCCTCTCCCGACGTTCTGTGACAAGATGTTCCTGCATCGTAACCAAGAAAAAATGAAAAAGAAAACAAATGATAGAGCTCTACAGAATATGCATTTTAAATAAGTTACCATGACCAGCTGCTGAGGTTCAAAAATTAAGTCTTTTTCACTTCCTCATGTCAGTGACAAGTGACAAGGCCCATCTATTAGCCAAACTTCACATGTTTATTTCCAAAATGTGTGCATGGCAACTTTTGTTCTTTTATACCTAACCAAAATCAAAGAATACCAACAAAATGTCTTACCTCAGAGTCACAAAAAGCAGCATCAACGTCATCAAGATTCACATCAGCTTCATCTGCAAAACTTGGTGGATGATAGTCCTTTCTGAACCATTCGTCTTGAAGAATTTCCGAGATTGTGATTCTCTGCATGCAAGAAAGTACTCATTCTCATTGAAAGAATAAATCAGGTAATAACTGACCACGCACAAGAAACATAAAAGACATGTCACATGTACGAGACTTATTAAGTCTGAATCACAATAAGAGCTTCAGAATTCAGATCTTACACTTAGTGGATTTGGATCAAGAATACGTTTAATCAACTTTTTTGCACCAGATGAAAACCATGAGGGAACTACAAAGTTAGCTCCTTGGATCTGCAACAAAAAGAAACAACCCCAGTGAATGAGAATGACTAATGTATGATTCTCTTTACAAGATGAAAGAATTTCTAGAAAGCTACTTACTTTCTTGTACAAATTCATGAGGTTTGTATCATCAAAAGGTAAATATCCAGCCATAAGCACAAAAAGAATAATCCCACAGGACCACACATCGGCTGCCGTACCATCATAACCTTTATTAGTTAGCACCTGAGGCAACTCAAAGAAATTAGCACATACTTGAACTTCAAAATACAAGTTGCCATAAAACCTTAGGGTCAGTACCTCAGGGGCAACATAGTTAGGCGTCCCACAGGCAGTGTGAAGCAGGCCATCTTCCTGTAAAAGTACAGACCAGCTTTCTCAGTCCTTTAATAAAGTTCCGCGTGAACTGTTTCTCCACTGCAAGGTATTGTTTTTTTCAAGGGGGGTGCGACCGTGCGAGGGAGACAAATATATAGAAGAGATCTTCAAAGTTCAAATCTTCAATATATCCAGGGTCAGATATGCAAGACTTGTTCTTGATCAAGTAGAAATCAGATGTTGAGATGTGTTCTCTTCCTGCAACAGACACGAAAAGCAAAATAGGAAGCAGAAAACAAGACAAGAATACTTACATGAACTTGCCTTGAAAACACACTTAATCCAAAGTCCGCAACTTTAAGAACACCATAGGAGTCCAATAGTAGATTCTCTGGCTGCAAATCAGCAATGAAGTAAAGGAATAGTTATGGGTTTCCCTTTCTAGAGAGAAGGAAAGCAACAATTATCCCCAACGAAAAAAAGAAAAAGAATGTTTAACAGAAAAGAAAAAAAAAAACACCTTGAGATCTCTGTGGTATACGCCTCTACTATGGCAATAATCCACGGCGTTAATCAGCTGCTGAAAGTACTTCCTAGCTTCATTTTCCTTAAGCCTGCCATGCTTGGCCTATACATAAGAGCATTACAAGATATAACTCTGCCAATAGAAAGCTGAGCATTGTTGATCATGAGAGATATAATCAAGGACACAGTCATTTGTTGCCCTGACTCCCCATTTTGCCTGCCATACCCATGTTGGATACAATACCTCAGGGATAGGACTAGGAATATGTGTTGGACACATATCTAACTCTGCAGTAGGGGGGGGGGGGATGGAAAGAAAAAAGGGAATATACGGTTGTCTCCTCCATATTTTTCATTGATTCCCTCATGTTTACCAATTTAACAAGTAGATAAACTTTTCTTTTCCAATATGTATTGAGTGAATACGGTTTTTGGAATTACTTTTAGGTAATGAAATACCGTAGAATGATTAAAACGAAATTACAACCCACATGTGGAATGACAAGACCCCACCATGCCACGTCTGAATTACTGACAGTGTCCCTTGTCCACAAATTAAGAACATTGGTGAGCTGAAGTTTTAGTTTTTTGAATTCCTATATGTGCTAGACACCCCATATCTAAACCCCTTTAATACAGGTACAAAACGTAGTAAAAGACAAGCCACAACACTCTTCATGTAAAAAATTGGCATGCTTATGGATCTCAAGAATCAGAATCATGAAAACTCACTATTTTGTCAAAAAGCTCGCCTCCATCAACTAGTTCAAGGACCATATAGATCTTTCTCTTGCTTGCCATGACCTGCCATAAACAAGTATTCAAACTAATAAGTACAACACGATGTATTATTGTAGTAGATATTAATCCTGATGACAGATAAAAATGAAAGAATCCTCGTCATTGTTCTATTGAAGAACACAGCATCCTGGAGAATGTCATCAACACCTACTGAAAAGGTGATCACAGTTTAAACTTTAACGAATTATTCCACTGTTTCCACCACTTTTGGTACTACATAACTTCCATTAAATAAGGGCACCCCGGTGCACAAGCATTCTGCGTTCACGCAGAGTCCAGGGAAGGGCCCCACCCAATGGGTGTAATGTAGGCAGCCTATCTTGACTTTGTCAATAGCTGATTCAAGGGCTCGAACCCGTGACCTTTTGGTCACACGGAGACAACCTTACCGTTGCTCCAAGACTCCCCTTTGCAGTACATACTGCCATTGTGCGGCATTAATGTCCATGTGCAAGTTCAGGGAATTGCTTGGTTTGTTTTCGGTACAGTGTTTTGTATGAACTCTGCCAGTCTGAAACTCAGTGGAAATGCAAATGAAATGGCCATGCCACCACAGAAAAAGAAGTTCCCAGGGCCATATCACTAATCAATGTAAAAAGCGAATATGCTTTACACAACAGTTTCTAGTTAACACCCACAAAAGCGCACTCCAGAAAAAAGGTCATAAATATAAAGACAGAGCACAAGAATGCTTAAGCATCCAGTGAGTACCTCATAAAGTTCAACGACATTTGGATGCTTGATCACCTTCATTGTTGAAATTTCCCTTTTGATCTGATTATTTATACAAATAAACAAAAACATATAATTGAGAAATATAAATGAGTAGAATAAAAATATATGATGTTGTTTAATTAATTATGATGATGACTATAATTAACAACTTAACAGATGATAATTCAACTGATGGGAACAGCAGTCAACATCGTAATGTTTGGCATCACTGTTTTACCCAGATTCAAGTCTACAGTCCACATGGAATATTCTAGAAAGGATTGGAATCATTACTTCATATTTTACTAATATTCATAACTTTACGCTAAATCATGCGATTAATGCGCCTATATTCTTTGGTATTAATCTCTTTTTTCCCCTCAGTTTTGCTAATTTATACTTTAATTAAATCAGGTATTTTAGTCTAATGTGATGTAGCTAGGATGAAACTATGACAAAAACCTAGAATCGGAAACGGAGAGAGAATTAGTACGAACCTGCTCAACCATCTTATGGCGAAGAACATGATCGCGATTGAGAATTTTAATGGCGACGGCATCACCGGTGTCGACATTCGTAGCAAACTTAACCTTGGCGAAGTTTCCTTCTCCGAGCGTCTTCCCCAATTCGTACTTTCCTACTCTCGTTCGCGACTTCACTCCCACTCCCAATGATCTCTTGCTCATTCTCCGATCCAATTCCCACTCAAACTCAATTCCTCCTTGCTAATTTCTGCACAAAAACGATCTTGGAAGATTTGAATGAGTTTCGAAGATGAAGGTGGATTAACTGGGTTTTTGTTTTGGGGGGGGGGGGGGTTGGGTGGGGAATGCAGAAGAAATAGAGTAGGATGAATGAATGTATGATTGGGTAGGAGAGAGAAGGATGCGCTGCGGAGACAAGGAGAGAGAAAGGTAAGGGTGGGGCCATTTTAACTCCGTGGACGCCACCCACGTTACCTCGGCCCGACGCTGGCCCTACTTTTATTGTCATCTGTCTTAGCCATGTTGGAATTGGTAGCCATGTTGGAATTGGACTCTACTCTCCACCAAACACATTCTGTACGCGGATATTGTATTCAATTATTCATAATTAATGTTCAGCAAAGGATAATTAATGTATTGCATTGAGAGAGAAGATGAAGATGAATCCAATTAAAGGATTGAGGGAAAGTTGTTTTTAATGGTATGAAATTATGAATAGTTAGTGTTAAATTTTTTATATTAATTGAGCCATAAATAAAGAATTATGTATATAAGTTTAAATGAAGTTTCAACTCAAAGCTAATTAGTAATGGATAAAATAACTCACAAGTTTTATAAACATGCTCAAATGTTTCAATTTTATCAAAGTGGGATAAACCCCACTTTCCCACTGTAAACGGTTGTATAAAATAGCCGTTAGGAGTAGTTGACCGCAACACGTAACGGTAACGAGCAGTAAAAAGTGTTACAAGATAATCATATGTGTCATACTACCGACGAAACAAACAGACCCTTAATATACTTGTTTTTAATTAATTGAAAAAAATATCAGCAGAATATAATCATGTAGTTATTAAAATACTAGTTCAGCCACTTGACAGTAACCACAAGTCAAAAAGTGAAGGCATATGCCGAATGGAGAATCCGAACCTGCATATCGGTCGATTTCCACCATCAGGGGGCCTCTTCCTCCCCCTCCACATCCTTCCACCTCGTGAGGTGGAACACTCCCCCCTAGGATTCGTCAAAATCAACTTTGACGGATTGCTTCTCAACTACTTAGCAGCAGGAGGATATATCATTCACGATTGGACCGGAAAACCACTTAAAGTAGGTGCAAATCCATATGGTCATACATCAATACTCGTAGCAAAAGTCAGAGCACTCTAAGATAGTATTGAAGTGGCGGTACAAGCAAGATTCACAAAATTATGTATTGAGGGTCTTAACAGGCAAATCCATAGTGCCTTGGAAAATTGGCACCATCATTGAAGATTTACATATATGATTACAACAAGCTACACAAGTCCATGTCAATCATATTTTTCAGTAAGCAAACATGACAGCTGACTGACTCTCTAAATTTGGCCACACTATCACAACTTCTTTCTCTTTAGATGTCTGTTTTTCACGTGCGCTTGATACTATATTGGCTGATGAAGTAATTGGACACACTCTTGTGAGAAGAGGTACCTAACAGTTTCACTCTTCCCTTACCATTATAAAAAATAAAAAAAAAAGGCAAAAAGTGAAGGCGTAAGATGACATCCCCGCTGGCCCATTCCAAGCCACGGTATGAGTGGCGCTCAATTAAAGTGGAAAAAAGTATCCGTAACTCCTCCAAAGAGTATTAGAGACACTACTGTGATAAATTTTGACAGACATAGACATAACCACCCCAAAATCTCAACTAATAAGAAATTAAGCTTAATTATATTTAACTCCTAATACTAAATCTTTTTTTTTTGGTACTATATGAAGTAGGTAAAGCTTTTATAGAGGTGGAACTTCCTTTTTACTTTCTTCCAGGTGGGGTTAATCTACCAGTATGAGTTGAAATAAAAGAAAAAGAAAAGAAAAGAAACAAACGGTTATAGATTTATAACTTATTTGGTTCCATATAATCAAAAAGATAATGCGATCAAATAGTTATAATGATTCTATTACCATATTTGATCACCATTAATGAATACAATCAAGATTGTATTGTAATCACATGTATCTCAATCTATGCAAACATAATTACATTACTTTTTCTAAATTATTGTGGTTACATACATATGAATCAAACAAACCATAAATGATATTATATTTTTGGAAACTTTCTCTGTCTTCTTTCCATTGTCTCTCCTGCACTTCTCATTTCTTAATACACCACCATGTTTTTAAAGGTTTGAAACCCCCTCACCTCCTTTCTCTCTCCTCCTCATATTAAAAACCGTTTAACCCAGACCATAATTATATGATTATAACTACATTTTTATACAAATTAGACATAATTTCTCTCTTTCTCTCTCATCATCATCATCACCATCTTCTTCTTCTTCTTCTTCTTCTTCTTCTGCCTGCTAAACTCGAACAATAATACATTCTTGTACATTAGAGAAAATGAAGTGAAGTCAGTCTCATGTGAGGCATCATAAATTCATAATCATGACAATAATATATTAAACATAATTATCAATAATTAAAGTAAACACAATAAAATGCGAATTGAATTGAAGTACTTCATATCACACGTAAAATCAAGTATTACTTGTAAATAAATTCATCTCATTACAATTACAAAAACTATGTAACTAAACACTGTAAATAATTACTATTCCATTTCATAATATTAAAATTTACATTATATAATTAATTTTATTATGTACTAATTACATTATTTTTAACCAAATATCACATTAGTATTTATTTGGAGTTACAACTTACTTTGATCCCTCTACTCCGCGACTCAAACAGCATCCGCGTCACCCCCGCGTGGGCTTTTCAATTTTGTCCGACATCATGATTTCTGGGCAGCCATAGCCGTCCAACGGGAATCTAGGAGGTGAGCCGCACATACATTTAATTATTTTTAGCTTCCCATTTTTCTCATTTAATTTTTCTTGTTTTTCTAGTCTTGCTCAATGTATATCAAAAGAAAATCTCCTTCGAGAGTACTACAACATATCAACTTATATGTTTGTCTATTTTTTTTTCCAGACCGTATGCAAAAACAACGATCGTGAAAAAATACGGTATGAAAAACAACGATCGTGAAAAGATACGTGATCAGTATATATTAAGTTATTAGTTTTGATATTGAGGTTTTATTTTGAGTTTTTGACATTGAATATTATATTTGTTTATATTAAATATGCATTGGACACTTTGATTCCTAAACATGCTAATATTTTCCTTGGGTGTATCTAAAAAGGATAATATATCCTCACTAGGAAAACAGCTTGTAACCCACCTTCACTTAAAAAAGGGGAGCATGCATTGATAAAATATAGAATTATTGATAAATAATTGATTGAATGAATACCTTATCCGATATTCTATAAATGACTCTCATCATTGTAATAAAGAATAATTTTGATAATTGATTATTGTGTTAAGTTGATCGAGTCACATTAATTGGGCTATTGCAGTTTAAATCAATCATTTTCAACGAAATACAAATGTTCCTATCAATCACTCAATTTTTAGGAATAAAAGGAAAGAAATAAAGAAAGGAAAAAATGTTATCAATTGCGTGCAATCTTAACCAGAGAAAGACGGTCGAATTTTACCATATATTTAGGTACAGAATTCTCATATACTATAGAACGTTTATATATAATAATATGCATTTTGTATTTATGCCAAATAATTTGAAGTACTAAAAGCACAATATATGGGGGTTTTGGAGCAAGCTAACTAATTAATTATCCATTAGCCTTTTTTTTAATAGAAAACTGACACATAAAAATTCTTATAATTTTGTAGAAAAATACCCATATGAGATCAAAAATCTTCGACTTAAAAAAAAATTCAAAAGAAAAACACTTCTACCTTTTTTTTTACATTGGCAAATGATAAAGGAATAATATTAGGTGCATCTTCTCACAATCATTAGGCAAAATTAACCGAAGATAGGAGAAAAACATAACTCCATAGAAAAGGAATCTGTAATGAAGTGACCGAACTTCAATAACCAATCACCTATCATATTTCCCACTCGATGGACATGATTGATGGCATAGTGTATATGTTGTCTCAATCAAACACGAACATCCTCGATAATATTTGAAATTTGCCATGGGATTTTGCAAATTGTCTTTTAATGCTTGAATCACGATAAGACTGTCACCTTTTATTTCAATTTTGTTGTATCCTCCTTGAATTGGTGCTCTAACTCCATCTTTGAATGCTCGTGCTTCCACCATTAGTATGGAAGCACCCCCATAGCTAGTCGCTCTTGCTTTAATAAGTTCGTCTGTCTAGTCGCGTATAATAAAACCGCCTGCTACTGTAGAGTTGATGAGTGATCCGTCAACATTGATTTTAACGAATCCGGGCTTAGGTCGGAGCCATCACACAAAGAGGTTTGGACATAATAGATTAATGTATGAAACACATACGACATCCATAGTACATACATAACACAAGTCTGGAAACCTTATGTGCTCTCGAATATATATACGTAATGATCAATATAAATACTTCATTGTAGAATTTGGTGTGGGAGAGAATTCAGATCGCACAAATGGAGGAAAGAATGTGAACAGAATAGATTAATGTGTACTCTATCTATATCGATTGATTTAAGGAAAAATAATAATTAAAAAAAAAACAGTATGCAATGATGCAATCGCAACTGCAAGTTTTCTTCCACAATAAAATAAAGAGAAAGAGGACGGAAAAATAAAGAAGAAATAAAAAACGAGTGCACGTGCAATTATTGATAAAGCTCCCAAGCTTTATTGGAGTTGTTTTCCAGTGAAGTGGCATCATTCAAACCAATAATCCTATGCTGTGGCTCTTCTCGTCCCCATGCATGTGTGCTGTCCTAACAGTATTCATAAGATGCAAATAAAAATTTATTTAAGAGAAATAAGTGACAAACCACTTAAAAATAATATCTGTTGGTTGGCTAGCTGTTGATATTTTATAATTTCATTCAGCAGATGCACTAATGAGAGAGGATTTGAGAAAGAAGTGGCAGTTAGGGGAAGAATCTTGTTCCCTAGTGTATCTGTCTTAAATTTTTCTTTTTTCTTTTTGGTCTAAAATAATCGATAAAGAGGATAAGGAAATCAAACTTGAGACCTAATGTAATTAGAATATTGATCTGAACTACTAAATTAAGACTTATCTTGTCTGGATTGAACTGAACTATAGCTAATATATTAGTGTTTAATAAGTATTTCTTTTCTTCTGGAAAATTGAGGTTAGATGTCTTTCGTCCCTAAAAACCTAAACCCTTACATGATGCCGTTTCACAAAAAGTATAATGTGAAGAACACTTTTTTAAGGGTGACTCTTAAAACAATATGCTAAAATTTTATTTTAGAGCATATTTTGAACTTAACATTGATTAACAATCAATTTAAAAAGTTGGCTAATAAAAAGTACCTCTAAATAAATTACCATCGTTAATGAACCACTAATGATTTTTTCTCCTTTTTGACCGACTAACAAAAATTATCCTAAAACCATTAATCTCACTATATCTTTTAGATGAAAAAATTCCTTCGAAAACCTATTTTAAAAAATAAATAAAAAAGAAACAATCCTTTTCATCTTTTCCCTGTATGAGCCTTTGCTAATTCTCTTATCTTCTCTAGTCTAAGCCGACGCCAGAAAATGTATGTGATAAAACCCCAAATTGTTTTTATTTATTTTTTTTCCCGATTCAAAAACCCCAAAATTGACTTTGGATTTGAAATATTAGATCTATATATAAATATAAGTCATACAATAATCAGCTCAATGACACGCCCGGACGCTGGAAGATTTGGGCATGTGTTATGTGTATATTGTGGGCTCAATTTGGGCTTTTGTAGTCTTCTTTTCAGCCTTGTCGACCCAACTAGCCAGTCGGACAATATATATATATATATATATATATATATATATATATATATATTAATGTGTATTTGTCATATAAACGGTTATTAATATATGTTTGCTTAACTGACTCTTAAAATTATATATTCCTAAGAGTATGATATATAGGTTTGTTTACTTTTACATTTTTTATTATTTTATTTGTACCAATTAATGTTTCCAATGGCCTTATACTAGAAAATAAAAAAAAAACAAATACAATTTAGAGAAGAATCATTTCATGGATTTAGTGGGCAAGTTAAGCCCTTTTTTTGAAGTGTTGCTAAAAATATCTTGTCTCGCTGTAAAAATTATATTATCATGTGTTATACTGAAAAAAAAAGAGATAAAGTATGTGCTAAAAATATGACTTGAAGTTATATTTGAGATTAGGTTAAGAAAACTCCAAATTTCTAAAAATCTTAAAGTCAGCATACCTTGATTTTCAAGGTTTAGTGGCCCAAAATTGATATTTTGGCTCTATTGAAGGGCCTCATCTATGATGCCTAGCTGTTCGCCAAGCACATATACTATAGAATACTTGCATGTACCTTCTCCTCCCCCCCCCCCGGCGGCGTGAAAGAATGCTTTTATCTTCCTCCTGGCCTTGGTTGTAGCTACGACGATGGCACACCAAGTTCATCCTCCTAACAGGATTGCAACTATATATAGTGTTATTGGCATGTGCTAAATTACGGAGCAATGCATGAGACCTAAATGAGACTCCAACTCAATCCTATTGGCAATAAATGCAGTAACTCACTAGTTGTTGTATATATATATACACACACAGACACACTCAAAGTCAGTTAATTTGTTAATATATGGTACAATACTACTATCATTTATGTATGTCCTTGTATTCTTTGAGCTCCTAATCAAGGCTTTCATTTATTTAGAAGACGAATTCAAAAAATACAAGGCCGACACCAGCATGAATTAGGTACAAGTACAATTATGAGGTGGTAAAAATTATAAGAAATCATATTCTAATATATTAAAATAGATTACGACTAATTTAGTTGAATTTGAACACACACATCACATATCAATGAATTTGATATATGGTTTCTTGTATATTGTTAGAATTTATTGTAGTTTTGTAATAGGCCATTATGCAAAATTATCACAAACTTTCACATATCACCATAAAAATAAGAACATGTGTTTCTATTTCCTCTGACTGTATTATTTTAATAAGTTGTCTTCTAATGTCTTCTAATAATAAGGAGAAAGGTTTTTTTAAGAAAAAAGGGGGTTAAATAACGTAAAAGTAATGTGTATCAAAAGCTTAGGATATTTTTATCTGTAGCTATCATCATAATGTATTTAATACCTTTAATATTCTATATGTACGTATAATAGTAAAAATCTTTTATTTTTGTTATTTTAATTAAAAAAGGAGAACAATTTTGCAAGTTAATTCAAATATGGAAAGATTTATATAAGATGCAAATTTAAAGACATTTTGGGCGATTTGAAGCAACCAAATTATAAATAAGAAATTTCATAAAATATTTTACCCTTAGTTTATTGTCAAGTCAACTATTCACAATTGATCCTCTTGTTTGGGGGAAAAAACCTATTCATAATTGCTCTTCTATTTGCTTTATTTTTCTTTTTAGTTCGTATGAGACGTAAATACTAATTTAAGTAGGATTTGAACCCAGATGCTTGGCTACAACTTTAACATTTTGTCAAAGTATTTCATATCTCAAAGTCAGTATACCTTGATTTGTAAGGTTTAGTGGCCCGAAAATTTTTATTTTGGCTCTATCAAACGGCCTCATCTATGATGCCTACCTGTTCACCAAGCACATATACTCTAGAATACCTTCATGTTTCTATGATTTTCACAGCATTTTTTGGCTCATTGCAAATGAAATTGAAAAAAGGAATGGCTTATGGTCCAAGTCTAAGTACTACATCAATTCCCCCCCCCCCCCCTTCGAGTTGCACATAAGACATTGTTTTAAGGTTTATGACACGAAAGTTTTTAGGTTTATGACAAACTTTCTCAGATAAGGGATATTTTCTTTAAAACTGGAATCTAATTAAAACCTCTAAAATTGGAGTAATAAAAATTAGAGTATCTATTTTATGTTACTTGATGCAACAAAATAAAATATTTTCTTATCAATCACTCATTTTTTAAGGGGGGGAAAGGAAAGAAAAAAAAGAAAAAATCTTATCAATTTTGTACAATCTTAACAAGAGCTAGAAACACCGTTAAATTTTACGATAAAAGGTACATAATTCTCCTGTACTATAAGATCATTTACATATAATAATATAAATTTTAAATTTATGCCAAATAATTTGTACCACTAAAAGTACAATATATGGGGGTTTTGAGGCAAGCTTACTCATTAATTACCCATTAGTCTCTTTTTTTTGGAAAAATTGTCACATAAAAATTCTTATAATTTTGTACAAAAACAAGATCAAAAATCTTATCTGTCTCAATTTTTCTTTTTTCTTTCGTGGCTTAAAACAATCGATAGTACACTTATAATATAAAAGGAGGAGAAGGAAATCAAACTTGAGATCTAATATAATCAGAATATTGATCTTAACTACTAAATTAAGACTTATCTTGTCTAGATTGAACTGAAGATATTAGCCTTTAATAAGTATTTCTTTTCATTTAGAAAATCGCAGTTAGATGTGTTTCGTCCCTCAAAACATAAACCCTTACATGATGTCGTTTCACACAAAGTATAATGTGAAGAACCTTTTTTTAAGAGTGTCTTTTAATACAACACGCTAAAATTTTATTTTAGAGAGTATTTTAAATTAAAACTGATTAACACTCAGTTTAGAAAGTTGTCTTATAAAAATTGCCTTTAAATAAATTATCACAGTTAATGAAGCACTAATAAATTTTTTTTTCTTTATGATCAACTAACAAAAATTATCCTAAAATCATTATTCTCACTATATCTTTTAGATGAAAAAATTCCATCCGAAACCTATTTCAAAAAGCAAATAAAAAAGAAACAGTCGTTTTCATCTTTTCCCCATAGGAGCCTTTCCTAATCCTCTAATCCCCTAATCCTCTCTAGTCTAAGCCGCCGCCAGAAAATGCACGTGATAAAACCCCAAATTGTTTTTATTTTTTTTTTCCCCCCATTCAAAAACCCCAAAATTGGCTTTAGATTTGAAAGATTAAGGTCCATTTATATCAGCCATACAATAATTAGACGCTGTAGGAAGATTTGGGTGTAAATTTCCAAGGCTGGCCTGAGTTATGTGTATATTGTGGGCTCAATTTGGGCTTTTGTTGTCTTCTTTTCAGCTTTGTTGGGTCCAACTAGCCAGTTGGACAATACACACACATATATATAAAATTTATTTCATGATGTATTTCTCATATAAACAGTTATTAATATATATTTTACTTTTGTGGATCCTAAGACTATATATTCCTAAGAGGATGACATACAGGCTTGTTTACTTTAAATTTTTTTTATAGTTTTACGAGTTAATTTTATGGGGACCTTATAGTAGGAAAAAAAAGAAGAAAAAAACACATACAATTTAGAGAAGAACCATTTCATAGATTTAGTGGTCAAGTTAAGGTTGTGTTCAGTAACAATGTTTTTGACTTTCAAGCAACATTTAGTGTTTTGACCAAGTCGACACACTAATAAGTCAAATTTTAGTGTTCGGTAACCTAGTATTTTGATTAGTATTTCAACTAGTATTTAGCATTTTAAGCAGCGTTTTTGACAAGTTAACAGTATTAGTTTTTGGCATTCAGAATTAGCATTTCATATGTTTTTGATCAAAAACTATCCTTTGGAAATTTATACTTGAAAATTATCTATATTCTTTTATGTCAATTTACATTAATCAGTCAATCAACAGCTAAATTTACCAAACACAATTATTTCAATTGCTGATGTAAACAGCTATCCGTTAACGGCTAAATTAGAAGCATTGTCGTCTACCTAAACCGCTATCCCTTACCTGAACCGCTATCCGCTACTTAAACGGTTAGTTTTACAGAACATGGCCTTAAGTCTTTTTATGAAGTGTTGCTAAAAATTTATTGTCTACCTTTATCATGTATTATATTGGGGAAAAAAAAGATAAAGTATTTGCTTCAGATTAGATAATTGTTGTTCTTGTGGCCTTGTTTAGTGGTCCACTACTAGAAATAAATTAAGTTGGTTGTGTTGTTCGGATATATGCCACTAATGTCTTTGTTTTTGGTATTATACACAAGTCCATTGTGCTAATTATGACACCGAAGATTATAAATACTGATTACGACATACGGTTGAGACTCATTCCCTTCTGACATGATCTTACGATGAAACACATTTATAAATTGAGAGAGAGCCACTCTAATTTCAAGCGGAGTTTTCTGATTCATTAGTCACTAAAGCCAGTTTTCTTTAACTAGTGAAACGTCATCTATTTATACGTAGGGATCACCATCAATCCACATTAGAAGTAACAAAGAGATGCATGATGCGTATAAAAGTGTTGCGAGGTGGAAGGCAAATTGGATCATCCAATGTTTAGTGGAACGTACATGTAACTTTGTTTGCGGGTGATATTGGAGGTGGGCGTGACTAACTCATTAGCATGATAAAAAAAAAGGGCAGCCCGGTGCACAAGCATCCCGCGTTCACGCAGGGTCCGGGGAAGGGCCGCACCCCAAGGGGTGAATTGTAGGCAACCTAACCTGACTTTGTCAGTGGCTGATTCCACGGCTCGAACCCGTGACCTTTTGGTCACACGGAGACAATCTTACCGTTGCTCCAAGGCTCCCCTTCATTAGCATGATAATACGACCCAAATAAATTATTAATAGAAATGCGAACTCGGTGCCAACTCCATTGATATTAACTCAATGTTAACATAAATTGACTGTTTAGTGTAAAAACATGTTATATTCTATTTTTAAGTAAATTCGAACTATTTCCAACTGTCACGATCAATATGAAATTCATGCAAACTGACCTGTTTGTTGGCTCAGGTAGTGCCGGCGAGCTAGTTAGGCCCAATGCATTAACCCACTCACGGCCCACAGACCACAGCCCACTAGTAGCTGATTCTCTAAAAGCCACACAATCTTAAAGTCCACGCAGGCCCATAAAAAGTTAGGAAGTGTTGTTTTCAACGTGCACTACCTTTCAGCCCATGAAGTTAATCATTATGGGCCAGTCCTTTTTGTTGGAAATATATGTTGATAAATAGGTGAATTTGGTTGAAATTGGTAGAAGTGAATTGAAGTAGGTTGAAATGGATATTTTTTTGTTGAAGTGAATTGAAATGGCTTGATTTTTTTTTTTTTTTTTATAATGGGTAGAAGTTGGTTACAATAGTGAAAAGCGCATTGAAGTTCGTTGAAGTGGGTAAAAGTTGGTTGAAATGGGTTAACATTGATGTTTTTTATTGAAGTTTGTGAAGAGGGTTGATGTAGGTTAAAGTTACTTGAAGTTGATAAATTTGAATTTATTAACGAAAAGAACAAGGCCTATATCAGCCTGACTAATTCTTAATATATAATAATCTCACAAATTATTACGTAAGTTAAATTTTTTTTCGATCATATGAGTTATAAGCATGATATAATTTATGAATATCAGTTGTCTAAACAGTTAAAATCTTTAAAAATTAGAAATCTAAGTTTAATTTCATTCAATTCGACATTTGAATCTCATCTACCATGCATAAAAATTTGCAGTTTAGGAAGCAAAGTTTATATTTCAAACATAAGAATAAGACAAATGCTCATATTCTATCATCTATGCAGGGATGAGATCATTTTTAACATTCGTGGATGAACAGCTAACATAATAATATTTGAAAAGAAAGACATGACAGGCTAAATGCAATAGATCCAGACATACCCAAGATAATTGCTTTTCTTCATTGTGTTTAAGCATTGATTTGTTGTATACTAGGTTATGAAAAGATGTTAGATTTTGGAATATAATACAAGGCCGAAAGTACTTGAAAGCTATATAAACTATAGAAAATCTTCAATTATAAATGTATTTAGATATTGTGATGGCTTTTTGCGACTATTGGTGCATACGGACAAATTTTTAAGTTTAATTATTAATTAGAGGCACTAGTAATTTCACAATTTCATTTTCTTTGATACACAAATAAGGTAAATTAAATAAAAAAATTTAGTTTAAGGCTCCAGTCTTTTTTTTTGGGCTTACGTAAAGAGAAAAGGTTCAATTTTAGATAAATTGAACCTCAAATAGAGATAGAGCAAGAAGCAAAAATAAAATTTTCATTTAAAATTAATTAATAATAGGTGAAGTAATTTATTTGCTAATATATTATACCTGATTAATGGATTGGGAGCCCACTTGACCCGACCCTTCAAAATGAGGGTTAGAGTCGATTTTTTTTGTCTCTGATCCGACTATGATGAGGGACGGATTTGGTTAGAGACTTTGACCATCTAATCCAACTGTTCACCCTTGCCGTTAAAAATAAAAAGAAATTAAAATTTAAAATAAAAGTAAGATATTTTCGATTTCATTTTTTCTTATAACTTTTTTCTTTTACTTTCGTATCTCCTCTTAGCCTTTTCCTTATTCATCTCTCTAAGTCTCACTGCCTAGTAACCTTCTAACGCTCTCTCTATGATGTTTGAAGTAGCCGTTTTATTGAACTAATTGTTTTAATAACTAAATTACGTGTTAGAGTGTTTGTAATAAAGATACGCTTCATTGGAGCATTCTATTATCATTTGACTTCTGTTTTATATGTTGTTTAATGTTGAACTTTATAATAAAAATGAAACTTAGTGGAAAATCTTATTTTTTATATAGAAAAGATTTGAAGATCAGGTTTAACCCACTGACTCAATGGTACCCACAGGATCAGATTAAGGGTAAGAGGGTATACTGATCCGCACAAGGATCGGATATGATTAGGGCTGAGAAAATTCTACCCACTGATCCTTCTGATTCGATCATCAAATTGATCAAGCCTAACATATATATACTATTGATCACGAAATTTGTCAGTATGAGATAATTTTACTTTTGTATTATCCAACAGACATAATTTATACAGAAAATTTTCAAAAACCCACTTTTTAAAACGCAACCCTCTCTCTTGAACCTTTTTTCTTTTTTGGTGGCTTTGAAAACAGAACTAGGGGTTTTCCATGACGCCAGCTATTTTTTTATTATATATTTATTTTTTCAACCAAAAAATCTCAGTTGAATGCAAAAGGCAAGGTTGTTGAAACCCCAGCCCAGTTACGATTCCCCTCCCCAGATACACCCACTCAGTAAACGTATTAGCAACCTCCCCAAACTCTGCCTCTCTCTCTCTAAATCACATAAATATATCTGTGCTTAATTTATGGGCATGATCAGATCAATCAAACCAGATCATATCGCATAAACAAGCACCAAACACCAGAAATCCAACAGAAGATCAGCAATCAATCAGAGTGAGTATATCTTCTTAATTCATTCATTCATTCTTTATAACATTATTATTATGTAGCTTCATCAATTGTTATCTAATTAATTGTTATTTACTCTTTGAGCAGACCCAGAAATTAAGTGTTTGATGGGAATTAATGGAGGGCAATTAGATGGCATAAACAAGGAGGAGAAAGAGGAGAGAGAAAACAGATGGAAGAGATGCATACTATGTATGAGCTCATTCATGGTGAGCATGGTTGGAGGGGCAGTTTTGGTATATTGGCAAATTAAGTACCACCCTCATAACAGAGAGCTTTGGATGGTCCCTTTTGGACTTGTTCTCTTTACCACTCCTCTCTTTGTTTGGTTTATCTCTCTTGCTTCTGATGCTTGCTGCCCTATCAGAGACAAACAACAACAACAACAACAACTCGTTTCCGAGCCGAGTCCACTCGGTTCCCCCTCGCTGAGTCGGTCCCTCAATGACCCTGAACGATGATCTCCATCACGATCACGATCTGAGAGATGAATACGTGACGGAGGAGCTCTACAGTTTTATGGATCAATAGTAACTCGGCTATGATAATAGAGGCTATGTGACTGTCTTTTTTTTGCCCTTTTTTTAAAAGGTTATACTTAAATTTGTGAATCCTTTTTCTATGTGTATGTAGAACGAAGACTGCAAAATTTCAGAGTAATTGAGGTGTTAATCGGAACTTAAGGCAGGATGAGGTGTAATTACATGAGCTCTATTCGAATATGATTTTGTTGGCAATTTCTTATGTGCTCTCGGGAGCAAATACTCTCGTTATCTACGTGTATATATTTTTCACATGTGTATTTGTCATATATGTATTTTTTTAATATATATTTGATGTAATTCGTGGGAGTATATACTCTCAGGAGTATGATATATATATTGGATTTTGTTTAAGGGCTAATATGATTTTCTTGGATATGATAAGCAATCTTGCCAATATAGGACATGAAATTTGATATGTCATATGTACTAAGATAAAGAGGAGGCCTCTCTTTTTACCACCCCGTGCAAAAAAAAAAGAAAAAAACTAAGTTTGAGAGTTTATTGTGAAACAGGTTAAAAAGAATATGTGGATATATAATCTTTATTAAATCAGTCGATCTTTCAAACAAAGCATGTATAGGGTTGACTGGGGGAGGCAAACTTGGACTCGGGGCAAAATTTGACGTTGATTATTGGCATGAAGTACTGATTTTTAATGAATACTTTAATTTGATTTTAAGCGTGATTGTTATTATTATATATTATATAAATTAAATAAGGGATAAAATAAAAGCATAGGTTCGATCAAAATCAAGCTAAGCCGCCCTGCCCCCCCCAAAAGAAGGAAAAGCAAAATCATATCAGAAAAGTCAAGGTTTGTATTGAAGGAGAAGACCTTTCTTTTTCAAAAAGAAGAATTGTTTTCATTTTAATTATTAACCTTCCCCAGTACGCAGCTGAACTAGTAGAGTAGTCCCCTCTTTTACTCTATTAGTTTCCAACCGGCCCCACACTGACTGAGGCAGTCAGACAACACCTTCTAGTATGAGTCCTACTTTTGTGAAGTTTAGAAAAATTTAGAAGCAGACAATCTTACCTCTACCGATAGCTCTACTAATAGAGAAGCTGATTTCAAAAGACTCACATTGACAGAGATAGATGAACCAAAAATGAGCTACGCTATTATGAAAGCCGGACAGTTATCTTATTATTATAGTTAAGTTGGATCGAAATCATCGTTAACTGACACATAACCCAATTTCTTATTATTCTTTTGTATCAAGCTGTTTGGATTTGAGGAAGGTCATAAGCAAGGTGTGCACAGCACCTTCTATATCTTCCTTCCACCGGATCAGTCCGCCCCCCTAAAACATTGGCCCTAAATACGTTCTGTAATTATCTCATAGTTATTATATCATTGAATGGAACGGGCAAAATTTCTGATAGTAATCGCATTTGAGTTCTTATTATCTGTATAAATATCAAGATTTTAACAGGTTAAGATAAAAAGTTAGAAATTCTTGTGTATGGAATAAACAAGCCGGATTTTCATCATGGGCGAAGTACAAAGCATGGGATGTGTCAAAAACGTCCCAGAGACAGATGGGGTGATATTGTACATACAAGGGATCAAAAATTGATGTTGGCTTTGGCTCCATTCAATGTCAAAGAACTTCAATATCAATGAATGAAAGTCAAAAGGCAAACGCATGGGAAATGAACACAGGGGAGGGGGGAGAGGGCATATACCAATACCACTCTGACAAGATTCAACGTCACAGACAGACAAAGCCCTTTTCACACAGGACACTATCAGGGTAGTCTTTGAAGGACCACGTTGAGCTCATATGTGGTAGAAAATAGATTTCACACAATATTAGTATACTTTTGGATTGGAATTGGGAATACATACTTACCTTAGACACGCTGTGTTTTGAGAGACCACAAGGTTACATATCTAGCTTGACCATATGCATTTAGTTTACAAGAATAGTAAAGATTCAAACTGAGAATTTCAGACGAGGTCAACATACACTGATGCGGTATCTGCTTAGTGAGTAGTGAGTACTGCATGACACCCTCTCACATAAGGCATGTCACGAGATAGACAATTTTGTAAGGACTTCTAATAATAGTTGGGGTTACTATGATAAAAGTCATCGCTAGATAAGATGTTAATCACCCCTAAATTAAAAAGTCGAACCAAGTTACCTTCTTTAAATCTAAGGGACATGATGAGCAAAAGCTACCTTGACATAACTAGACGTTGTAGAATACATGGCGCCAAAAGTAAGAACCTATGAACCCCACTAGAAATTGCTGGAAATAGGAATCTTAATATTCAAGAAATCTGCCAGGTCAATTTCAGACCAGAAAGGGTATCCAGCGTGACGGTACAATGAAAAAGCCCAAAGATTTGGCATCTACAAAGTGAAAACCGACTTCACCGTCAACTTCAGACCCTCAAGAGTACATTACAAGCTTCAGAAATCAGAATGAATACTCATATCAAATATAACATTTCATGGGAATAACACGAGGAATGATGTTTACGATGGACATGTACTCGCATAGTGTACAATGGCTTCCACCCCAGCCTTTGCAAGAGCAAGGCCCCACGGCTTTCGAGATTTACAATTGGATTGGGGGGGGGGGGGTGTCCAAAGGGCAAACTAACTAGGGCTCCGGGTAATTAAACACATCACCTTGCTATGACTCAGGATTGCCGTGCATTGGAAAATATGTGCCCTGCAGCGACGGGACATTGTCTAGATCATCCTTCGAGAACATTGGGAGAAGCCACAGTGCCCTTTTTGTGCCAAAGACCTGGAATGGTTTGGAAATACAAGAAATCACACTCAAATTGAAAGGAGAGTCTGAGATAGTAGTATAGTACTGAGAACTCTGCATCTATTTCTCACAGCTAGGAAGCTCCACACAAAAGAGGGCAGGCAAAATGCATGACTTGTTTAGATAGTAATTCCTTATGTTAGGAAACAGGATCCTAACTAAAGCTGCTCAAAGACATGGAAATTTGCTACTTTGCAGATTGCAGAAGCTTCCTTTGTTCACTTGTCTCTAGGCATTAAAGCCACCTCATAAGGTCTGTTTGGATGGTGAGTAGAGAGGGAGGTTAAGGTGGAGTAATAGCAAGTACTTCTTACCCTTGTTTGGAAGTAACAAGAGGAGAGTAAGGCGATGTAAGAAGGAGTAACTCTTACTCCCCCTTGCTTTCCCTTCCCCACTATTTCCTTCCTCTCCAATTTTGGGTGTGAGGAGAATTGAGAAGGAGAATTACATTACTTATTTGGCCCCATAAACCTAACTATAATATATTTTAATTCATTTTGTAATAGCATATATGTCAATTCATTCATTCACTTTTATTTACTCTCACATTTTTTCAAACAAGAGAAAATCCTTACTCCCCTTAAACTCTCAAAGAAAGGTAAGCAACTTACTTTTATTTACTCTCCCTTACTCCTCCTCCTCCTCCTCCTCCTTAATCTTATTTACTCTAGCTTCTTTAACTTACTTCCCTCCGAAACGAACCCATAGAATTAGTAGTTTTGAAATACCAAAAAGGAAAGAAATGTTGTATACAAGCCTGGAAGCCAAGAATGAAAATTTGCATTCCTGGTTTGCTCTCTATTCAGCCCGGCAATCGACTTTTCCTGGTTCTTTACTCCAAAGCAACGCCTCCTCCGGAAAAAAAAAAAAAGCAAAAAAGAACCAAAAGAAACCCCCCCCCCCCCAAAAAAAAATAAAGCAAGCCTCGACCATGACTTTGGCCTTTGGGTATTAATTTTCTTCCGTTTGGATATTTAAGCATCTGAGGAGTGCAACTGATTCTCTGTTAGTGTCTGAGGAAGCGCTAAGTACTCACTCTCTTAAGGGTGAGCCTGGGTTTTCACTTTTCAGACCATCTGATGCAAGGTTTTCACATCTTCTCACGCCAGCTTTACAGTTTACCCCCCACCCACCCAAAAAAAAAGATTAAGTGCTAACCCTCCTTGGCCAACGCCCCCTCCCCTGGGAGGCGGATCACAGAAACACTGAAAGCTATAAGCTCAAAGAGAAGCGGATTAACAAACCTGCTCCAAATTCTTTTTCCAACCCAAGTCATATTTCCATCTGGCTGCTCTTTCCTTCTTCTCCCTTCTCTTCTCATAAACCTGGAAGATAAGCTCAAGAAAGTCATAATACACCAATTTTACTGACATAAGAAGTTTGAGATCATAACATAAGCGATGTTATTATCTCACCAATTCCCATGCTCTATTGAGAAGGGGCTTTAATGACGGAGTACAGCTTAATTAGTAAGAATAACGGGGAGCAGCAGGGCTATATATTTATGGTCCACCCAAAGACTTAATATCAGATATTGGCATTTTATTGGAAGTGGTGGCCCCAGCTACGTGTACCAATGTACTGGACTTTTGTACTGATACAAATTATAAAATGTAAAGCATAAGAAGATTTAAAATTTGACCAGCATATGCCAATATGTGGCACCGACCAGTTCTTTGTACCAGACTCATGATCAGTATCACATATAGAAGCCTAAACAAGCTGGATTTGGCATGATGTGTATTAGCAATGGTTCCATCACACAATTGCAGGCAGCTGAAAGTTCACCTGAATCTGTATGCAAGAAAAATACAACAACAATAGGAAGATCTACATGCAGCCAGCTCTATCCCTACAAGCAGCAAGGCAGGTCCAGGAGACCCACAAAAGATTTTTGCAGTAAAAATCCTTTCCGATAAATCTATAGAAAAATTACCCTAACGATATACAGTCTAGACTCTTAAGCCAACGTATATTACTCTATCTCCCTATACATACTTAAATGTGTGTGTAAATAATAGGTTTATTTCGAAAAGGAAGGTATGTGAGGCTGTCTTACCTCTATAGTTGTTGTGTTGCTCCAAAGAAGAGTTGCATGCATAGCAAGAAAACAGAGAAGACTGAGGGCAAATGCCAAATTTAGAACTGCATTAAGGTACAACATCTGTAAGGAACACCAAAAGGATGAGAACGCAGAACTAAGTAGACAACGGCAACCGTCAGCACAGAGGGACCCTCACCGAATGCTAAAACCGTAACAGCAAGATTCCCAGGGGAGGCAGAATGCTTCTTTGCATTTCCAAGGAATTTCATGATACTAGAGAGCAAAGCTAGTGTGTCCAATGTCGTCTCCAGAAATGTGTAAATCTGCACAGTGTATAAGGCAGACATAAGGAGCAGCACATGGTTGGTTTAGATATACAGCTGTACAACTCCTAAAACTATTCTAGTCTATGATTAACTTATTATCATGGAAATTGAATTTGATAAACTAAACCGAATAAGTAACACAAGTTTTGTTGGGAATTTGTCACCCCAAAACCAAAAAACAACATAATGCACATCTAATCAGCCAATTTGCTGGCATATGAAGAGTCACTCTACATACAGGCTTTTCTGGTCGTTACATCTATTTCACATATTTGTTCTTGCTAAATAATGACGCAAACAGTAGCACTTCAGAGTTCAGATGAATTTTAGTTACAAATCCAACAACCGCCTAGAGATCTCGATCACTGCCAGCTTGTATATAAACAGCAAAATAAGCTCATTTTAAAGCAATGGAGGGAAAAGGTAACCTTTGGGCTTTGGGTGCTTCTTCATGACTATGAAATCAGAGAGATGCAGATGGTTAGTTGGTTAGCATGCACAAGATAAGCGAATAAGTGAGAAGGGCCTAGAGTTGATTTCCGGAAAGGTATGAAAAGTTCCTTGTCTACGATGTCTACTGGGAATAAGTCATTCTGTACCAATTTGTCATATCAGATTCTATCAAAACAAAATCTTCATTTGAGTTTCAGTTCACTAGATCATCAACAATTTATGACAACAAAGTAATGATCAAAGACCATATACTCCACTGCATTATTCTCTATATATGGCCACCAGCATGATTGGGCAAGATCCGAATCACAGATAGATTAGTTGATATGCTCCCTGAAAGCAAAGAAACTAGATAATTTTGCATGAATGTCAAGAAACATTTAATATATAGAAGGGAAGTATAAAGTTGCATCTCAATTCACTTTTTTAGAGAATTTTTTTTTTCTTCAGGCCATACAGCTACTCAAAAGATGGAATTTCCTCATTCCTGGGACTTGGGAGTTATGCTTCAGGTACCTTTCCATTAGCAAAGGCATTGTGAGTATGTTGCTGGTTCTAGTTTTCATTGTTTATTACCTAACACAATCCAGCAATTCCCCATCGTATCCCTTCCATCAAATTTCAAAAGGTCAAGTACATCCATATTCATCCAATCCCACTAAAGGCTACAATTCCACAAATGCTGGGAAAATTTTTACATTTCATGAACTTCCCACTACCACCTTTTTCGTTTCCAAAACAATAACAAAACCTCCCTAACCACTCATTGGAGGACAGTTCTCCTGAGCAATTTCAGGTCTCTTTAGTTAACTAACATCAACACAATCCAAGGAACTCTACAAAAAGAATATAGCATATACTTTTTTAAACTCGCCATGAAAACTTGCCGAAAAAAGGCAAAAGTTTCATCATCAATTCCACTAGATCTCATGCTATGGATGTAGAAAAATTTACAAGAAATACGAAAAGGACTTACAAGAAATAAAAGGAAGAACTTGTAGTTGCGCGCCCCAACACAGTTGACCACCCATACACAGTGGTGATCCATTTTAAGGACACATCTTTGGCCTGCACAATACAGCATCATATATAATCAGTTAAACTCTCTAACCAAAAACTATTAAAGAAAAATAAGTGATTTTCTTTTCATAAAAACCGACATCCAAATATGTTCTACTGGTATCAAACTAACAAGAGCACCCGCCAGTGCTCAAATGATCCGGGGAGATTTAAAGCATGCCTGATAGAGTAAGTAAATGGAAAAACCTTTTTTTGGGGGGGCGGGGGGGCTCTTGGGATCAATATTTTGCTTATAGGGATACTAACAAGGGTGAGGTTAGCTACATTTGGATCTCCCAAACCCCACAGAAAAGTGACCCATAATGGGAATTGTTGTTTAGTCAATTAAAAACCTAGTCAACAGAAGTCTCGAAGATGTCTCAGTTGCTGTAACCAACTAAAGCTCCAAAGTTAGCAATGTTTTTTCAAATGTAGCTGGTCACGCATAAACCCCCCCCCCCCCCCCCAAAAAAAGGTCTTTGGGCTTCTAAGTTTCAGGCACCAAAGAAACAGAAAACCAGCAAATGGCTCTGTAGATAACACATAAAAAGATTTAGTTCCAGGAAAATAAACATTTGATTCTAATCAGTGCTACAGTAGCTCCTTAGCAGAGAGAGAATGGAAGGGGGTTAACTTACAGACAGAACAATGGTGACAACGTGGTGGCTTGGCATTCTGGCATCGACTACAATAACCTACAACTGGCCTTCCCTCCATTCCATCCAATGGAGATCGTGTAGATGATGAAGTCTCTGGAATGATGTTATCTGATTGCGAGGATGCAATGCCTTCCTCTAGATTAGCTTCTGATACTGGTCTCCAGTTTTGGGGAACAGAACCAGGGTCTTGAAACACAACCATAACGTAGCTCCATGTTAACAGTATAAGCTACAAGATGAATAGTCTACAAACAATTAGAATACCCAATCAAGTAATAAATTAACATATAAACACAGTAGAAGCCATAACAAATCACTTCTAAAAAGATGGTTTCTGCAGGGAAAAAGCATCTCTAACAAGAAGTTTTGATGATCACTTAATCATCACGAAATCAACCATTGCTTGTTGTCCGAGAACTAGATTACACTAGGGGTGTAAAATGGTATTCAGCAAGCTAAAGGCTTCAAATAAACATCATTACAACAAGCACATTTCCTTTTTCGCTTTCTTATACCCAATAAGCAACAACAATGGTAGTTACAGTCACTATACCCAAATCAGAACAAATCATTGAACTTCCTGGAATGCCCATTTCTTATCAAACCCCAAATTCAGCAAGATATTCAGAAAGTCAACAAATCAAATGAACTTTCCATTGGGGGGGGGGGGGGAGATAACACTATCACTGATAGCAAAAAGTAAAAGTACCCAAACTCAAACGACGTAAAAATAGCTCAACTCACCAGAATGTGAAAAACAACAAGGATGAATGCCGCCAGAACGGATTGATGCCCACCCTGAATCAATTTGGGACCCCAATCAATGACCACGACTGCCCAATAAGTGAGACCGATTATCCCCAAAACCATGAGGATCATCAAGTAGCCCAGGTATCGTAGTCCCGAACAGTACTTAAACGGGTTGAAATCCATGGTGGGTATGGTTCGCCGGCTCGCCCGGATTTCAGGGACTAAGAGTAAAGGCGGGGACTTTCTTAGTCTGGGTGGGAACAGCGATTTCAATACGTCTGAAGCCAGGTTTAACAATCTGGGAGAAAGAGAAACCTGGGTTTTAACTGAATTTGCGGTTGCTTTGTTGGGTTGAAGAGATCGATGGAAAATTCTTTTCTTCCGGGAAATCGGATGTGGGGATTTTGGGTGAGAACTTGGAGTTGAAGGTTTTAGGGTTTTTATTTTAATTTTTTTTTTTTTGGCAAAGGTTAATGAGAGAAAAAAACCGAGATGACCACATGGGCATAGATCTTAACTGCTGTAAGATCATGAAGCGCATACCTTATCGCTTGGCAGTTAGTAGTTAATTTTTTCCTTTTTTTTATTTTATTTTTATGGCTAGATTTATTTATTTTTTTTGAGTTGAAAAGACATGATATTCCTTGGCAGGAATTACAAAAAGTTGGTTGGAAATTACCCTCATATTGTACTTAGAAAATCAACTCCTTAAAAAAGCATAGGCGTAAAATGTATTATTTTTCTATATATTTAGGGTTTAGAAAATTTGTTTGACAAATATATAATAATTCTCACTACAGATAACAATTTTCTTAAAAAATTACTCACTTTAATATATAGTATGCTGATCAAGATGAATTTTTAAAATCATTAACATTAACATAAAAAATAATAGATAATTTTTAACAAACTGTTCATCTCTTAATAAACATTATTGAAAATTTAAGCATACAAATAATTAACATGTACAAGTTTTACAATTTGTACGTATGTTTACAAGGATGACATAACGCCATCGCCATGAATATTTCCTATGATATTCAAACTTACCTTAAACTAATTTAAGCACTAAATAAATAAACTCTAAAATTCCTTCCTTTATTGTCCTAACTTCCAGAAACCTCGGCGACACCCCCACGGCTCCACTCAGATATTTTCACACTAGCATCCCCACTCTCCCTCTCCTTTCTCTGCGGACCTATTGTTCTTCTTCTTCGTCTTCATCGTCGTCCTCTGTTCCTTTCTCTTTCCTCCATTTTTGTGTATGTTTCATCCTTTTCACCAATTTCTGGGCTCATTTCTTTGATTAGGGGTAGGTTTAGGGTTAGGGGTTGTTCCGGTTAATCGGTAAGGATACAGATCAGAGGGGGAAAGGATGCAGCAAGGAACGCCTCCAATGATGCCTGTAATGCCTTCGTTTCCTTCAGCTAATATAACCACCGAGCAGATCCAAAAGGTTTGTCTTTGCGTCTCTTTCCATTGCCCCATTTCTCTTTATGTATGAAATTTTTTTAATTGTTCGTGGTTTTGTATTGGGGTTTGATGATCCTCTATTCAATTGCTTATTTTAGTCTTTGAACATACTTGATTGAGCTCAGAGCTGCAGATTTAGAAACAATTGGCTGTTCTGAAATAGAAGGTATGGAGACAGATCAACTAAGTAATCATTGGAAAGGAAAAGGGGGGGGGGCTTTTTAAAGGAAACTGATCTAAGAAGATTATTCAGGCGGTTGAAAATTTTGAATTATTTAGGCAACCTTAAGCGTTTAGGTATTTTCAGTTTTAGTCTATCTTGGTGGTCTGCTTTAGGTAAGGGTTGTGATGGTGATGCTGTTGAAAGGAGTTGTTACAATTGGATGTTTGACAAGTGAGCTATTGCTGCGGTAATGAACTATGAATGTGATGTCTAGATGACAAAAGGAGATGACTTTTGGTGTATTTACCTGATGCTTAGGGAAATGGATCTGTTGAAGTGTTGAAGGGAAAACGTTGGATTGGGATTCAAGGGGGCTTGATGGATTTATGGGGTGTTGGCTTTTGGTTTGGATTACTTGGGCCTGTGTTTGTTGGTTCCTAACGTAGTCATTACTGTTTCTTCCCTCTTCATATGTGGTGCTCCACTTGTTCAGTTGTGACTGAGCTAAGAAACCTTTTCTGCCTGCCTTATAAGTTGGACATATTCAATTGTCTTTCTCGTTCGACTGATGCTTGATCTTCTAGCTATGGAACGAGTGAATTTGCATCAGATACCAACCTTTTCCATTAATTTTACTAATTAGTTGTTCCTTATCTAGTGTCTTTGCTAAATTGAGAAATCATCAGTTTGCTATGAATTTTGTGTCTTTTCCTAACAGTCATGCTCCGTGATTCATCTTTTATTAGGCTTATCACTTTGACTATTGCTTATTGTCTATTGGATTGATCCATTTTCTATAAAACTCTTCTCTACTTATATTGGTTGCAGTGTCATGCGTCTTAGGAGGGTATATTTAGTTCATCTTGACTCAGCAGTTCCCTGTTGTGATTAATAATCATGGTCTTGAATTTGAACGAATTTTTGAGCAAACTGAATAATTTTCTTGTGGCATTTTTGTATTGGTGTTGGAATTGATATCAGTCTAACAATGTTGGCACCTTTGTTGTCTTAGTTTCTCTTGTCTTCATCTGGGTGAAAAAAACCCATTCAAATGTTAGTTTTGGCCTCTGCTTCTTTGTATTCTATTATTATCTTCTTCTGCTAGTAACCTATAGCGCCAGTACTCCAAATTTTATTGTTAACAAGTTTTTCCTGAAGTGGCTGCATTGAAGGGATTCTTATGATCTTCATAGTTTGTATATGATATTTGTTTTGATGGGCTTCAAACTTTATTTGTATCCCTTAATCCCAACATTCCTCTCGTTTGATCCTCGTCATTGGAGTTTAGTTGGTATCTCCCCCCCCCCCCCCAAAAATGGTAAGGGGATAAAAGTGCAATGTTCTACACTGTTTGTTATGTTAAGTCATCTTTGTTATGCCTGTGGTATCTACTTGTCTACAATATTCTCATAGATAGTTGTACAGCATCAACTACTTTAGAAGTTTTGATTTGACTATAAATGCCCATCATCTGCTGGGATCACACATGTGATGCTGTACTCTTACTGCTCCAAATTCTTTTTTCATGCTTGACATCTTTGTATATCCCATTGCAGTGTCTTGATGAGAACAAAAAGTTGATCCTGGCTATATTGGATAATCAAAACCTTGGGAAGCTTACCGAATGTGCCCAGTAAGTGGATGCATAAATACTTCAGGGGTTGTTGATTATTTCTGTGGACAGCCTGCTTTGTTGTTACTCGTGTAGTATAGTGATGCCACTTGCCAGAATGCTGGATGATTTTGTTTAATTTGATCTTTTTGTTATTTGATTGGAATTGGATCCCCATGAACAAGTTGGACATTTTAAAGGATGATAACAGACAGGACTTTGTCATATATTAGTTATCGGTAGCTGTCAGGTTACAGCTTGATGGTTAGCTTCACTAGCATTCCCTACCCTCTTTTGATTCCCTTCCTCATGTGGCTGATTTGACACCCCCACTCTTTTGCTCCAGCCATTTAAATTAAAAAAAAAAAAAGACAGGATGATGATACACAAAGGGAAAGAAGGTAGCTGCTTAGAGGAGCCATGTACTGCAACTTTATCATTTTTGCATTTTACCCGGAACCTAGAGCATCAGATCTCAATTTTCCTGGAATTCATATCATTATTGTGTTTGACACTCGTGGTCAAGACTGACACTTGACATCTCACTTGACAATTGAATCTGATTTTAGGAATTATGAACATCGGTGCAGAGCCCTTGATTAGAAGCACACTATTAGAGAAAGCAGAAGAGCAGCAATGGGGAACTTTGAGTGATACTAAAGCTATGAACAAATTAAGTTTTTGATTCGGATAGGTATTCATCAACTTTTTGGTGGCAGATATTCAAAACAAGTTCCCCCAACCCCCCCAAAAAAGGCCATTCTAGTCCACTCTGTCTACAGGAAAAAAGGAATGAATTTCTTTGGCATTGAGCCCTGACCTTGCAAAGGTAGATGACTACTATGTCGAGGGAAATCAGTGTATGTGCTGAATTGAACGTATTTCTGATGAAGTGAAATGAACTAAACTAAACTAAACTTATTTTAGTTGAACTCCGAACTTATTTTTGCTGAACTAAACTGAATTGAGGTTATTTTTTCCAAACTGAATTGAATTGAATTGAACTTATTCTGGGGGGAAAAATAATAAGTTGAAGAGAGTAGGGCCTATCTATGTTAACTTTTGTTGCTTAATGTAGTTTTCTGACATTAATTGAGTTCTGCATATATTATCATATTAGGAATATTGCTCAAGATAAATAGATATGGTTGACTAGGGTTGCTGAAATGCAGAAGCAGTTTGTAAGAATGGAATGTCATGGAGATGTTATCAACGTTGGATTTGGGAGTGAGTGTGCTGAATTTCACGCTCTGAATACTGTTTTTACTGGATTATGTTATATTGTTAACCTTAATAATGTATCTTGCATGCCTTTAGCAGAAGGCAAAGATTTAAAAGAAACCAATTTTACATGTCATGATTAAAGCCAAAGCAACCCGTGAATCCCAGTGTCAACCTATGAGCCCAGTAGTTAATGTAAGATTGCGTGGGTGGTGGTGGTTGTACTTCTCATGATATCGTACCTACCCTTTTTACTGTGGTGTGATGAGGTACCCTACTTCCTTCAGTGTGAACTAATGATGTGTGTAAGACGTGCAGATATCAAGCACAACTTCAGAAGAACTTGATGTATCTGGCGGCAATTGCCGATGCACAGCCTCAGATTGCAACAGTTCCTGCTCAAGTATGCTTTCCTTGCGATAAACCTGCTTGGCGAGTATTTTCATAATACCATGACCTTTATTTATTTTTGAATATTGGGTGCAGATGCCCCCTCATCCCGCGATGCAACAAGGAGCATACTACATGCAGCAGCAATCTCCACAGCAAGGCCTTTTCCCTCCAAGGATGCCCACACAATTCGCTAGTCCACTTCAATTACACGAACATCAACAGCAGCAGCAGCAGCAGCTACACCAGCAGCATCAACAAACCATCCCAGGGCAAGTGAACTTCAGACCTACAGGACCGAGCAACAGCATGCCTCCAATGCAAACTGATGGCACACTTGGAGGCAGCACCAGTGGAGGGCCACGTACACCAGCCAATGCCAGTGATGCACGTGGGGGAAAGAAGCAAGATGGCTTGGATTCGGGACATGTGACTGGCTCAGTCGGAGATGGCCAGGGGAGCTCAGCCCCAGGTGCTGGTGACACGAAAGGTTCAGAGGAAGGAAAGTAATGCTTTGGCTGTGTATAGGCGTGTGACTATCATTGTAGGGATCTGTCATACAGCAAGATGATGGTGGTTCTCTCCATGGCCTCATCTTTGGTAAGTTTGATGTAGAAAGGTCTTCTTATCTTGTTTGTTTTAGTTTTAGATAAAGGTGTAGTGGAAGGTCAATGTAGCTTTTCATAATTCAGGACAGGATTGATGTTTTGATTGAGCTTTCCCTGTCACACAAAACCTTCTTTGACATTTTGCTGGGAGTTCAAATTTCAGTGTATCATGCAAGTGTCTTTGAAAAAAATCTACCCCCCCCCCCCCCCCGCGGTTGGTTCGAACAAAAGATTTGAGGAGCAATTCAGGCCGATGAGAATGTTATTTATCACATTCAGCAGTTTGAGATGCTCTCAGTCATGCCTTTTCTGTGTGGCTTGGTTAATCATTAGACAAAACAAGAGAACATTCCTAGCGTACCTGTTAACGAGGAAGCCAAACAAGGGCTGCCAGCTTGTTGGAGGAATCTCCTGTCACAAGAGTTTCAATCCCAAGAGGAGCAATTATGAGTCGGTACTCATACAATAGTCCTGATTACTTGAGTCGGTACTTGTATATTAGTCCTTGGACTACAGACTCAAGATGCATGGTGGAACTTTGTGGTTTTTTTTTTTGGGGGGGGGGGGGGAGGAGATTAGTGAAATCGGGCCATTTTGTGGATTCAAAAATATGTTTGTTTCTTTGAGAGTTGGAGACCTCTTTGTAAGGTACTTGCAGGTATCATGGAATAATCTGTTTATCTCCCAAAACTATCTATTCTAGGGACAGGGGATGGCAGGCATCCTTTTGGTCAATAAAATCTTGAAAGAGCAGTCTCTTTCAATTGAGGGAGCGACTGTGACTACAAAGTGCAAATCCACAAGAACTTCTAAATAAATAGTGAAAACGTTATTTGAATGAAACCCTAGTTACTCTTATTTCTTTCAGGATCTTCCTAGGGAAAGTCATACACGATTGTTCAAAGGGAGTTGTAACTTTTAAGTTTTAAGCACTGAAAAAGACAATTGTTATATCCATATGGTAGCGACTTAAGTAAAATTTTACCAATTAAGGCTACGCATCTCACTAACGGACCGAAAGTAGAGATGTTTGATATTACTTGTTGATATCCAACCAAATTGGTGTGAGCAAATATTTGCTATGCAAATAAAATCAGTACAAGTCGGTGCAAGTGGTTTGGTATTCGTTCTCCTTAAGAGTCTCGAGTTCGAGTGTTGTGAATAGAGAAAATTTGCAATGAGAGAATTTTACCCCTTATTGTGCCAACAGTATTTCGACTATAGTGAAATACTGAATCCAAGACCGAAAAAAAAAATCATCCCATAAAGAAGTGATCGTTCTCATCAAAGCCAATCCATAATAATAACTATTTTTGTTATCAAATTAAACCAAATACTCATAAATTAAGCTTGACAGTTGACACCATCACTCATCAAGCCATTATTAGGACATCATAAATGTTAACTAGGTAGGTAAGACTTGAGTCTTGACAGGAAGAAATGCAAAGAAAAAACCAATCATAAAATAACCTAATTCAGTTTCTTGGGGTTTTGTCCAGATCGCCTAATCATGCTTAATTAACAAATACACGTTGGCTAACAACAAATCATAGGAAGTTGATGAACCAAGGCGGCCACACATACACGTACGCAAAGGGCACAAAAAAAGGGCAAAAAAGCAGTGACACGTTGGCTACGGAAATTTAAAACTTCATGCTTTTGGCATTATTTGCTGCTACTTTTTCATCCCTTTGTGTGGGCAAAATCATCTCCAATCATAACTTTTAAGTGTCTTATTGGTATAACATAGATTTCACAAATAAAATGATGAAGGAGCTCATATGATCAAAGAAAACAATTATGCAACAGTTTAGTTGAATTTTTTATTTGTTAATTTAATTTTCGTTATTAGTTTTTTTATAGTTTGTCATAATAATCTGTATTCTAATAAAAACAAATGTTGGTCAATGATGATAATCATTAAATAAAAATTAGTATGTGAAGTATTTAATTTAAAAAATTTAGATTTTTTAATATATAGCAATCAGGATTATCTATTCTTAATTTTTACAAATATTTATTTATTTTATGAATAGTCCAAAAATGACATATATACATGTCGTGTCCAACTTATAGTGAATTAGTAGTAAAATATAGTGGCTGCTTAACTTAATTGTATAATAAAATTCATATTGACTTTTCCCGCAAGTTAAAATCAAACAGACAAACCCTAATTAATCACATAATATGCATACTAATTCCCTCTCTCCCATAAATTAGTGTTGTTGAGCGTTCACCTCAAATCAGCTACTGATTAATATTCTCATTAAAAAAAAAAAAGAAAGCTACAGATTATCCATTTGTTTATTTAGTTAGGTAGAAATGAGCTCAACATTATAAGCTGAGCAGAACCAGAGAATTGTACATCGATCAAGTTCATCAGTACTTTACGCTTCTCTGTGTCTTGTCTCTGTTTTCTGAGATAACTACCTTGTCCTTCTTCGATTCTCTCTCTCTAGAGCACAAGAAGACATGCAAGAAGATTACCATCATCATCATCATAATCATGATCATCAAAGAAAGCTCAGGAATTTATTGTCTAATCCACGCTCTAAACCCACTGCTTATATTATCCTCCTCGTCTTAACTTACGCCCTTGGCTACTTCTCCGCCTCTTCCAAATCTTCTCTCTCCGACAAAACCACCTATGTAACCGTCTCAACCGCCTCCCCAACTGTCCCCTCCCTCTCTCCTCCCCCTGCTACTAAAGCTGACTGCCCAAACACCGCCGACCACAACCGGTTCGGCCCCCCGCGCTGCTCCCGCCCTGTCCGGCCCAACCGGGTTAGGCAGAAGATTCTACAACGGGTCTTCAACGGCACCTCTCCCTACGAAAATTTCCCGCCGGCCCACCTGGCCCAACTCATCCGTCCCAAGCGTGTCAAAGGGTGGGGCTCATACGGTGCCGTTTTCGAGAACCTCATCAGGAAGGTCCGGCCTAAGGTGATTATCGAGGTGGGCACCTTTCTAGGCGCGTCGGCGATTCACATGGCTGAGTTGACCCGGCGATTCGGGCTGGATACCCAGATCCTCTGTTTAGACGATTTTCGGGGCTGGCCCGGATTCCAAGACAAGGTCAATTACACTCCACTGCTAAACGGCAACATTTTGCTGCTTCCACAGTTCCTTCAGAACGTGATATACTTCAACGCAACCGGGTCGATTTTGCCCGTGCCGTTCTCGACCGGGTCGAGTCTGGAGATGCTGTGCGAGTGGGGGGTGATGGCGGATCTAATTGAGGTGGATGCGGGTCACGATTTTCACTCCGCGTGGGCCGATATAAACCGGGGCCACAAGCTGCTGCGACCCGGTGGGGTGCTGTTCGGGCACGATTACTTCACGAGTTATGACAACTGGGGAGTGAGGAGAGCCGTGGATCTCTTTGCTCGGGTTAACGGATTCAAGATCAAAGTGGATGGTCAGCACTGGGTTATTGACTCGTCCTGAACGGGGCCCACTCGCCGAGTTTCATACTCATACATACACGTCACACTCATACATACACGTCACGCTCGTACACGTAACACATACCCCCTGTAACTATTACCATTGGTATCCACAGTAACATGTATCATGTACCCTGTATAACTCTGTACCATGTATATCATCATCATCTCAATTCATCTGGAACTGTAACACTGGTATATATGAGCATATCATGCTGTCAGAATTATGAATAATACTCACCATTGTTATTATGATCGAAGTGTTGTTTTACATGGCAGGATTTTACATTGGAATACCCTGATTACAAACTAGGCAGGATTTTACATTGGAACACCCTGATTACAAACTAACCTTCACTATCTAAACTTACTCGGTTAGAATCTAGGAGTGCATTTTCTTACAGAACACGCGATTATCTCAAACTACAACCCCACCGGGGGGGGGGGGGGTTCTACAGCATATCACCCAGGTTGTACGGAGACATTAATTGTCTGAGTTAAATTTCACAGAAAGATTATGCTGAAACTCGACCTCATCTACTATCTACAATGGTGCAAGTTCGGCTGTTTTCTTTGCAGGTTTACTCAGCTGGAAAACGGGATGTCTGCAAAGCTTCTTCACCCCCTTTCGGAAATTGAACCTATCAAATATACCTTCCACTTCCCCACCTTCATATCTTGAGCCTGGATTCACGGACAACAGGGGTGAGCTGCCACCGGCAATGGAGCCATAGGGGCTCCCTTCATCATTGCATTTCTTCTGATGCTTTCGATGTTTCTGCTCAGGACTGAGTTCAAATCGGGCTAGAGTCACACTTCTAATAAGTTTATTGCTGTAAGGGGGTTCCTTGTTATAGGTGGGCTCCTGCTGCTTATTAGAAAGGTGGCCCTCAAGTGAATTAGACGAATGTAGATTGCTGCTTCCCTCCAGAACATCTATGCATGAAGACAGCATTTTAGCTTCAGATGCAGATTCTTCAATTCTCACTCTGCTTCCATAACTACTTATATTTGGATCTCCCCGGACGGTGCTCAGGGTAGATCCACACTCGGTACTGTATGCCGATTTGTCTCTTAATTGGAGGGTTCTGACAATCAATGTTCTGAGGAGATTCATCACTTGTACAGCATGAATAAGCGCGATCAATGGATCAGCCATCTGCAAAGCAAAGATGTATACATGTAAGTCGGTTTATCATGTCATGCTAACATGCAAGTGTACAAACCAAGGATATCTGCAAACACCCATCTAGCAAACAATCATGAAGCCAAAATGGTGCAACAGACAGGGTTAGAATGCAACTAATTATTGAACGACTCCATAAATTCCATATAAACCATGATTTACCCAGATATTGTCTATGTTTGGGCTGGCACTGTCTGGCCCAAGTAAACAAGAAGATAAGCTGACCTAAACACGACCCCAAGATACAAAAAGAAATGCAAACCCAACACGACTGACTAACTTCCACATCCTTTTTTAAATAATCTTGTTTGACCGAAAAAATTGAGAATAACCCAGTTATTATATGGATCAACATACAAACTACCTGACAACAGCCCTAGCTCACATTGCAACTTGTTGAGTCAAGACAGCCGCTATTGACGGCTGAGAAAAAGAGTTGTCATCCTAGGCAAAACAGCTCAGAAATATTGCCGCCTTGTACACTACAGCTTCTCTTTTGTCACTCCAACATCTGAAGGAGCTGATTAAATGAACAGAATGCTGAAGTAGGAGTAGAGCAAGTTAACCTGAGTCATGTTTGGGGCAAAGACCATGGCAATGTTTCGTGCATTCATCTTATTGTGATGTTCATTTTCTACAACATCTGCCATCAAATTGATTACCCAATCAAGGAGAGCATATTCTGTTGGAGGAAGCAGCTTCACAAGTTGGGTGCCCTGATCTTCTGTATTGCAATGCATAACCTGCTCTGGTGTAAGTGAATCCAACACTCCTTTCGGCAGTTCTCTGAACCATGCCTAAAGCATCAATCACAGCAAGAAATCAGTCATAAGTGGAACCAATATACATATAGCAAAGATCATTTTCTACAAACATTTGCACAAGCAAATCAAATATTCTCAACTGATTCTTAATTTTAAGCTGCTCTCATAAACTGTTAGACTTGGTAAGTAGTTGTAGACATCTCCAATTTCAGGGACAAGGTAAGTACCTTTATTAATCCCGCCAAACAATGAACATCAATCTCTTGTGGAAGAACACCATTGTTCAATTGACTTCGAACACCCTCTTCTTGGCTGTTTTCAGGATTTATTCGAAATATTCCTTCTGCCTTAAACAATGAAAAGAAACATAAATAATCTCAGCTATTATGTAAGCAACCCCAAAAAAAAAAAAAATTACTTAATGGAAACTATGTAGGGATCTGAGCTGAGTAGCTTACTTGAAGCCCTCCTTCTTGATACAACCGCTTTTGCATCATAAGAAGTATGGTTGGCACACTGTTTCCTCTTTCATCAATTGTACACTGCAACGACTGAGGAGAAACACCAAACACGCTTGCACTGCATAGCACAAGAAGATCTGAATATCAAGATCATAGTCAAGAAAGAGCTGAAAACATATAGAAAGAGAAACCTAGGAAACTGAATGTATTGAAGCTCTACCAATGTTGCTTCCGTCCAACATTAATCTTGGTAGTATAGTTCCATAGTTGGTAATAAAATTTAAGAATATCTGATAATCAATAGTTCAGGATGCCAAGGAATGGGAGTATAGGCCAGTGGGCAAAGCTATAAGGTGTTGATGACAAGAACCTTCAGTCTCCACCATAGACATTTTTAGTTTCTCTTGGCAACTACGCTAAAGAAAGAGCAGATATCATTTTGAAGCAACCATGATTCCCAAGAAGATGTCACATATTTGGTACAGACCCCAAGAAGCTGAGGATGCTTGGATTGAGGGCAATGGCAAGGAATCATCAAAGCCATAGTTAATCTGAAATCTTGTTGAGGAATTGGCCCAGATCTTGGAGGTTGATTGTCACTCCCACATTGAGATATATTTTAACTGGAAAATCCTTCCTCCAAACTTACATTCCCATCCCCAAGTAACAAATCTAACCCCCCCCCCCCCAAAAAAAAAAAAAAATCTCTTCATGGTACATCAGAATGTACTTATCCAAAGCACAAAGCAAATTCAGCTTAATTGGTGATTGAGCTCATAACTATGACAACTAGTAATAACTGAATGGCACATTGGCACAGGGAATTCGAAATGCAGAAATTTCCAAATAGAAATTAGAGTGTCTGACCTTGCACTAGGGACTCTTGTGGGCACATCGGGCTGCAATTCAAGGGGCAAACCCAAGAACCCACTAAACCTATCAAAAGTGACATGGGCAATATGTCTAACATCTGTTGGACAGCTAATATCTGAAGAAGACAAGTTCTGTCTCTCCACACTACAAGTCACAAGCAGCGACTTCCTGAGCACCGCCGCCACAGACGCCAAAATGGGTGACTGCCCGCCACTTCCGCGGCCACCATTCTCTCTCTCCTTGGGACTTATGAATGGGGTCGAAATGGGCTCAAACCCATCACTCTCCTCGTCATGCAATCCATCTCCTTCTTCCTCATCTTCATCCTCTGTTCCGAGCTGCCAAGCAGAGGGACTTGGGGGCGACACGGCCGAGGTGGCCCCGAGTCGGCAGGACATGGATCGGAAGAAAAGGGTCATCTTTAATCAGAATCAAGAATGTGGGCACCCAAATAACAACATGAAGGACCCCAGAAACAAGGGTTAAATGCAGAAGAGAGAGAATTTGGAAGATGGGTAGGGGAGGGAATATTAAAATGGAGGATTGCAGTTTGAGTTTCAGGGAGGGTATTAAATATTGAGATTGCATATGCATGTACAAAGCAATTGATGGAGAAAGTGACATATCACACGCAAGAGAGAGAGAGAGAGAGAGAGAGTAAAGAAGAAGCGTACAAGTAGAGCAAGAAGGTGAAGAAGAGGGGAGTAGAAATCAGAGGAACGAGATGAGAGTCTGGCATTCCGTGACTTCATACACATGCTCTGCTTCCTCACGAATGGACACACAGTCTTTGCGAATCCAGAGGGGGAGGATCAGGCAGGATGGGACACCTCAACTCTCACTGTCTTCTCATTTTTCAGTTTTTATCCTTTCCAAAAAAAATTACAGAGGAAAGTGTGGGAATTTGGAGTTTTATCGCGTAAGAGAATGTCCAATCAGAATGTAGAATAGAGCCTAAGTTCTTCGAGAGTGCATCATCCCTGTTATGAATCTTTTATGAATTGATAAATGGATAAAGTTAATTAATATTGATAGAAGTGAATTGATGCAGGTTAAAGTAGATATCTTTGTATTGAGGTAGGTTGAAATTGATTGAAATGGGTTAAAATTGGTTGAAATGTTTTATATAATAGGTAGAAGTTCGTTAAAATAATGATAAATATGTTAAAATTGGTGTGTGTGTTTTTTTAAGTTCGTGAAGTGGGTTAATGTTGTTTGAAATTGGTTGAGGCCAGTAAATTTTGGATTCACCATCGAAAAGAACAAGGCATATGTATGTGAGGAGAATGGGTGTCTCGATTTTACTCGTAATCTGTTGTTACGTTAGTTTCTTTGAATATGTCATTGATGGTAACTTATGCACAATATTAGACGTTTTTCATGATATTATTGGTTAGTAGTCAAATTTGTCATGAAATCTGAATGTAATACTTAAGTGTTTGTATAACCATTTAATTTTGGATTCAAAGCTGACGTATGAATAGCATGTTGCAATTGATTATCAAGAATTCAAAACCCGTTCACAAAATAGTCAACAATTCCTAACTTAGTATTCATCATTCTCTCTTTTTTTTTCTTTTTTTTTCCAACCAAAAAAAAAGTTCAATATTCTACATTGAATATATGAACAATATTTCTTATTAACTCTTAATTAAGTTATTAACTCTTAATTAAACATTAGCGAAAATGGTAAGACCAACGTCATTCCTAAGTTAAAGATCTAACACTAACGACAAATGTAGCACACGAACCCGTACTAGAGATTCTTGATGACAATTGACCAACAATAATCATTCTAATTACGAACTTTTTACGACTTTTTTATAATTCCCACCACTCTTTCTTTTAATTTCCCCCTTTTTCCCCCTCATCCAAAGGCAATTATACATGAATAAACTTGGCATTCAAGCAAGCATTACTTTTTTTTTTTTTACAGCAATGCACCTTAACTTTTTTCGTTCCATGCAAAAAGTGAGATTATATGCATTAGACAAGCACATGAAACCATACTATTGATTACAATCCTACGTACGGAATCCACTGTTTAATACTATTAATTACAATCCTACGTCAAATTGATAGGTATATGCATGTGCCTGGCTAGACTAATTATCATATATGCCGTTTTTGTGAATTCACTTGTTTTTGTCATCAAAAAGGGGTCCAGAGCTCATAGAGAATGGGGAGTTTGTAGGTGAAGGTAGGACAATATAGTATAGAGAAGCCAGTAGGTACTGTTTAGCAAACAGTTGTAACTTAGTTGTATTAGTTGGTAGGTGTTAGTTGTTTGCATTATCTGTAAATAGAAAAACTGTATGGTAAGATTAATTGTTTATGCCAAAGTCGTGAGACAAAAAGTTAATTCTTAAAAAAACTCTTCCAAAAAGATAATAGAATTAGCTTTTTCAAATTAACTTTTTTGGACCCAAAAAAGTTATTTCAATAAGTTATTTTACCAAGCACCAAAATTAGCTTTTCGATTAGGTCAAATAGCTAATTCTGGTCTAAAAGCTATTTTTGCCAGAAAATTCTCCAAAAAATTGTTTATCAAACACTCCTATAATCTTCAGATGTGCAAAGTGACTGAATAAAGCTCCTTCATGATGGAGATAAGGGGATCGAACTTGGAATCTGATATATCTACTGTTTCAATCATAATCACTAAATCTAGACTTATTGATAATTATAAGTTTGTTTAAACATGACCGTATTAATTACTTTTGTTGCTGTTATATTTTGTGAAATGTGAACTCAAAATAATCAAAATGCACTAGGAAAATGAATAGTTTTAACATGGTATAGGCAATATGAGCTACACCCCATGTGTACGAATCTAATTTAATTTCTGTTTTTGTTTAATTAAATAGAAGATGCAATGTTTATGGCTAGTTGAAGGTTGAAGGCATCTGCACATCAATAGCCTACTTAAAGGTGCTAAGGATCCATCAATTTAATTAAGATGTTTTGTTTGTTGAGATTGGGATTAGCTATCTATTTGAGATGGTAGTCCCAACCAATCACAGGATAGTTATTCCTTTAAGAAATGCTTAAGCCTCTTTAATTATGGTCTGTTGTATTCTCTAATCTCCAACGACGCTGAGCTGTCCATGTTAATTAAACAGAGAAAAGGCTCTACTTCCTGATAATCCAAGAGGGGTTTATTCAAATGGGCTTCTTGCTTCTTTATATGGTGTTAGCCCAATCCATGATAACAATGGGCTGCGTGGCGGTAGAAAACTGCACACAAATTTAGTGATCCAATTTTTGGACATATTAACCTCTAAAGCTGTGCTATAAACCCCGTGCTAGCACAACTATTTTTAGAAATATTATTGAAGTTTTTAGAAATAATAATATTAACATATTTATAATTTATTTTATTTTTGTCTTCATTAAAGTAGTTGAAAAGATATTATTTATTATGATGACTTTAAATCACATATTGTCTTTATTTTTTTGAAAATAAAATCTTATTGAATGCTTAACAGAACACGTGTCACAACCACAGCGTTTGGACTCACTTATATATATATATATATATATATATATATATATATATATATATATATGATAATGAGGGAAAAATACAATTAACAATAGACTTGTTGAACAAATTTGGTCATTATGAATGTTGAGAGGGTTATCTAATGTTTTTGCGTTGTATTTAACTGTAAAATTTTATCCTAATTAATTCTTTGTTTCCATAAGTATTAATTAAGTATATGAACTTCATTATCCTCTCCTCGCTTCTTTACCCAAAAAGTCAATACAAGTACAATTTAGATGTAGAAGCCTACAATCAGTTCTTATATATTTTCCTGAGTATAACATAGTTAAAGTAGATATTAACATATTCTTTGACAAATTTTCTAAGTACGATACAATATTATTGTGAATTTTTCGATATTAACATCAATAATTAATTTAATTAAAGTTGGCTCCTATGTTATATTTGAGCTTATTACGAACTAATCGACACTCTTTCATATCTTTCTATGGTCAATATTGCTGGTGTATAGTACTTTATCTTCATATTGCGGCTTATTAAGGGTGCATGACGACGTTAATCTTAGTGTGGCATTGTCTGTTTGGGTGGCCAACCTCCTTAAATTGGCTTTATCCATTAGGACATATATAGACGATGACAAGCATATTATGCAATGAAGAATGAAGATGATACCCTAGCTAGGTTGTCTCTTTCCTATCGACTTCCCAACTAAATCCAGCTTGTCAAATCTTCACATTGCTAGCTACAGACTACTAAGCAACAATCCACAATTTTGGAACCAATGCTTCTCCCCTTCCCCAAGTTGTCCATGCTAAGAAACTTCAATTCTCAACTCTATATTTTCGGTGGTCAATACTGACATAATGATGATCTGATACGAGAGAAGATTTGTGACATTGTGAATCTAAACTCGATTTTTTTGACCTCGTCTCGATCTTTTGTAAAAAAATGGTTTATTTATTGATCATCTAATTAACATTATAATATTAATGATGAATAATTTTGTATGCCAATTATTTGATAATAGGTTGAATTGAAGTATATGATACACAGGCTTCCTAATGTAATGCCATTTGCCAATAGTCGTGGTTGTTGATTTATTTTTATTTTTTAAAACTGAAAATGTTCCAGCCCCATTTTAAGTGATACAGATATTAAAACAATCTCTTCAAGCTCAATTAAAATATATAGATGCACCAATTTGTTTTACTGTGGGTGTTAGTTAGTTTCACTGGTAAAATCCTTTGAAGTTGTTGTCAGAGATTCAGATTAAAATCTCATCTATATCAACCTTTGCTCTTCATTTTACACGCAGAAAAAAGAAGCTTATTTTATCAACTTGTTGATTATAATTGAAGCATCTTATCATTATGCAGACATGTCGTGTTAGTGCATGGTTTGTTTATTTGAAAATTATCAAAAAACTAGCTCATATTATGCGCTGGAAACAAATCAAACAATGACCTCAATAAAATAAAGGGTGATGATACGTCTTTTGTTCCAAGACACTCTTAAATGTCTTGTCTTCATTCAAATTAATGTGTTTCACGATTTAAAATTACCAAAATTTGAATAACTACAAATTGTTGTGAGTTGAAGAGGTTAAATATTCGGCAGCTACGCCAACAAATACAAACTAATACTGTAATCTGAACAATCTCGTCCGTGAAGGCACATGACATGTATAATTCCGTAAATGTGAAATATTATGTATAAAAGTATGATTTTACATATAATTTATAAGTTCTGACATCTTCTACTATTCAATCATATCGTTTTTTTTCAATTTAATTTGCAACAATGTACGTTTTATGTACAAAAAAAAAATCTTGTAATAAGATATTTGTCATTTTGTTAAAATAAAATAGAAACTCCAAAGTAATCCAATATGGGGTGACGGCAGAGTAGGTTATCTATGACGAAGTTCTGGGCAATTTTCTTCTATAAACTCCAAAATACCATGCCATCACCGTGCACGTCCGCAGAAATAAAACAATCGATATCATGATCTCATCACTCAACTACTATTCGCTTATCAATCTAATAAGCTAATTCTTGACAATTTGGATAATCAAAATTAAACTTCGTATTTTCTTTTTATTTTTTTGTTTTATCTTGATGAAAGTGATACAAGGATTAATAACATATTTATAAAGTGAGCAGAGGAGGTGTAGCAATATCAAGGGTAGAAAAATTCAGATATCTGAACTTGATTATTTTTTTTAAAAAAAAGGAAGATTGATGAGAATATTAACCAATGCATAAAGGTAACTTGGCAAATTTAAAATGGAAGAATGTTTTCGGGGCGTCGCTCAATAAGAAGATCCCACTATGATTGAAGGGAAGAGTTTCTCTTATGCTTGCTAAATCTGCATTATAGTGTTGAGAATTTGGCCTATCAAAAAGTCTCAAGTCCAGAAGATGAGAATTGCAGAGATGGGGATGGTTCATTGGATGCGTTCACACGAGATTGGATAGGATAGAAACGTAGTAATTAGAGACAAATTAAAGTAGGAGTGTCATCCATAGAAGATAAGATGAGAAAGGCTATGCTTAAATGGTTTGGTCACATAAAGAGAACGAGTATGGATGCACCGATGATAAGATGTGAAATGATTGTTCTTTCGGAATATAAATTAAAAGGGGTTGAGGTAGACTTGGGAAGAGTTGGAACGAATTGATTAGACATAGTTTGCAAGCCTTAAGATTAACGGAGGACACAACTTTAGGTTATCTAGGTCTAAAATGAAGGTTACAAACTTTAGTTAGCTAGCTACTTGCAATTCCCTTGGACCTTGAGGGCACATGATTTGCTGGTGTGTGGTCCTGGCTACTACTTATCATGTGTTTTCAGTACTTGCGTATGCTATTTTTTTTTTCCGTCCATGTATTGTTTAATATGTAACTTTTGGTATTTGTAATATTGCGCTAGTCTATAGTATTTAGTTACCTGTTACGATTTGCAAGTTTTGGTTGTTTTTACTCGTGTTTTGTAGCAAAAGATATTCAACTCCAAAATGTTTTCTCAAACCTTTTCGTGGGTCCATTGGAATCGATCTATTTATGGGTAAGCAATGGCATAACTTGCAAAAAGTATTTAAGGGGGCTAGGATTTGATCCCACCAACCTCTTTGATGGAATAGAAAGAGTTTTACCACACTTTTAACATAAAACTTATGTATATTACGGATAATATATTATATATAAATAATAATGCAAAAAAAAAAAGTTTGGTGGGATGGGGCCCCTTCAAACCTAACAAAGATCCGCCATTGTGGGTAAGGATGCCTACAACTAGTGGCGAATGCAGGAATTAAATCAAGCGCGGTCGGGTTCAAACACATATACGATTTGGAATTTTAAATTTATCAATAGTCGTAAAAATAAAATTACAAAGCTAATGCAATTAAGGAAATCGAGCCTTCATTTCTTGGAAATGATGATTTAGTAGGCAACTTTTTGAAATATGTATGCATTTTCAAGTATTGGGCCAAAAAAATTCAATTAGGCAAGTAGAGGATATTCAACAATTGTAACTAATTAGTTGCGAATCCAACCAATGAACAGCACATACAATCGCAATTGACAAATGATTTAAAGTTTTAAACAATTAATCTAGCCATCTAAGTAATTAAAACTTAAAAGCTAAACAGTTGAAAATCTGACAAATAATAGCTAAAATTAAAACTAAATACTTAGAATTAGATATAGGATTTTCGGGTTTGTACCTTCGAGTGTAGTTTTGGCGTTGGTGGTGAGGAAGGGGCGTTGAATAGGTGGGGGATGGAGTGGCGCGCCTGGCTAGTTGAGAACGGTTGTTGGCTACCGTGAGTGGGTGAGGGCATGAGCATGCCGTGGTGGGCGACTGGGTGTGTAGGCAATGAGGCAAAATTTAGAATGAGGAGTGGGGTGGAGTCGAGTTGTGCCGGGCTCTAATTCGAAAACTTGGGGCCAGAAAAAATGAAGGAGAGAGCTAGAGAGTGAAAATATTAGTAGCAAGATTTGAAACTACAATCATCAGCCCTCCACATTGAACTTGCACACCCACCCAACCACCAGACCAAGCTTACTTTGATGCCCTTAATTACTTCATACATTATATATATAATGTATTTATTTATTTTTTAACATAACTGATCAATTTTTTTTAAAATTTTTGAGCAGGGTCGCTTGACTCCACCATGACTCCCCCTCTGCTTACAACAGTAAACCGTTTACATCCGAATCTCTCAATACTCCGCGTAAATGAAACCCACGCTAAAAATTGTTACTGTTATATTTCCAAAGTTTCACATCTACGTATATCAATAATTATCTTTATCAAACAAGCGCTATTTTTTCGATTTTCATTAAGTCATTGGCTAATTAAACTAAATGATTCGAAATTCAAGTACAACTCAGAAAACACAACCTGCTAAAATCGACCGTACCAACTCAAACATGTGTACGTAACTAAACCACAATTATCCATTAAGCTTATTATATTCAAGCTTTAATCATCGTTTAACTAGCCTACTAATCCGTTTGGCCGAGTAGGTTAGATACCACCTTCCATATCATTATCAACGACGTTATAGTCATTGAATCCACTAATTGTTTTGTTAAGAGTAAAACCAGATAATTATTAGTCTATGAGTATTTGTTTAGTGGAGGAGGACGATGTTTTTGGATGTTGAAACTTGCAAAATTTTTTAGTACCATGCGTGTGGACTATATATATGTCTTCATTCGTAACATGCATTGCATCTCCTTTGAATTTTGAAGTACTCAGATTTGCAAAGTGTCTTGAAATAATTAATCACTGATTTTTTTAACATTTCGTGCAGCTATAAACTTAGGTTTGCCAAACTTTGTTGAACAAGGGGACTATTGGCATATAAAAATGGGTATTATCCCACATTGATAAAAATTCAAAGAATATGATAGTGAGTGTTGTCCCACATTGAGAAAATTAAGGTGCTTGAGCATGTATATAAGCTTGTGAGTTACTCTACCTATAGCCAATTGGTTTTGGGATGTAACCTCATTTGAGTTTATATGCATGACTCTTTATTTATAACATAGTTGATATAAAAAATTTAACATGGTATCAAAGCGGGTTGCTCGATCTTGATTTGCCGGTGTCCCCGTTTGATTAAAATTATGTACACGTGTTCGGCCTTGTTAGTAGTCCACACGTGAGGGGGCATGTTTGTAAGTTACTCCACCTATAGCCAATTGGTTTTGAGATAGAACCTCATTAGCCAATTGGTTTTGAGATAGAACCTCATTTGAGCTTATATGCATGACTCTTTATTTATAACCTAATTGATATAAAAAATTTAATAGGGACTAATTAATACAAAATTACTAACAATTCTAGTTTGTATTGAATCTATTACGATATTCCAAGTAGTAGATATGTATTATGTACTGATTCCAATGTCGGTTGATTTCTTTCTCTTTTTAGTTGAAAGTGTGTATGAATTGACTATATATATGTTACTAATGGTTGGTATTTCTTTTGATTATGAGGTAGGTTTAGTATATGAGGGAACCAATAGTAGTTCCAAGTTAACTGGTGATTAATTAGGTGAAGTAATGCCTTCGATTCATTGCAGTGTTAGGTATGCACAATGGAGATTTTTGTTGAGCCTATATAAAAAAAAAAATAAAAAAATCTATCATAACATATGCTCTTAAAATATATATAAGGAAAAAAAATGTGGCAGGTGAGAGTACGTGATCTTACGTGCATATCAAAATTTGCCCTTTGTTAGTCTGGTGATTGATAAAACTTGCTTTCCCTATATTCAAATGTTCAAGCTACAATATGCACTCGGAAAGTCGGTAAGGTCAGCTTTACTACCTCCTCTACCTCTCTCTCGGTGCTTGCTTCTCTTAGATTAGTTCCCTCTTCCATGTTCTCTTACTTACAAAAGCACATTTTCTGGTGGACTTCTTACTTATATTTGATTAAGCAAGGTAGCTAAATTTTAATCTAAATCCAAAATGTAATACGACCAAATGAAACTGAAAAAATACACATTAATAGTCCTTTTATTTGCAAATTATATATTTTTAAGACATATTATTTGTAATACATTTTCGTTTCACTAAGTAACAAGAAAACTATTAACAATCAAATTAAAGGGTTTGTTCTTTTGAACTTATCGTAGAAACTTATCATCAGCATTCAACACTTATCAGCACCGATCAGTACTTTGCTATCACAATTTTAATATTGATTAGCACTGATCAATAATAAGCTATGTTTTGATCAGTTGAAAAGAATATACCCAAAATAGACTGGACCTAAACCGAACTTTTAATAAATTTGACATCAGCAAGTTCACCTTATTGAAGAAGGAATTCCAATTTCTAAACAAGTGAGTAATGTACTAGAGCTACTTGTCCCTTCTCCACTACCCAACCTTCTCTTATTGAATGAAGTAGAAAAAGCAAAAATCGACAGAAAGAGAGACAGAGGGTTAGGAGCGAATTTGGTAAATTGAGGACCATAATCGTGGAGTTGATACCGCCTCCAGATTCCGTCGTCCTTTTGCGATCTCCCTTAAAAAAATCAGTGTTCGTTGATTTCTTGATTTTCTTGAGCTGATTAACGTCCCTTGATTCATTTCCAGCCTCCTTGATTTTCTCTCTCCGTATACTCGTCCGCGCACAATAACTGCCCCACTCTTTGTCTCTCTCTCTCGCCATCTTCTTCTCGTCTCTGACTCTGACTGAATTCTGTAATTACAATCTTCCATTCCATTCCCCATTTTTGACGTTTTCTCGCCGTAGATCTCTCTCTCTCTCTGCCCCTCTTTGCCGTCAGATCTGTTGTTTCATCAAACCCCCTTCCTGGCCGTCAGATGCTTAGTAGACGTTGACTACCTCCAGGATCTGACGGCGGGGGTTAGGAGAGAGAAACCCCCACTGAGCGGCTGCTTATCGTATGGGCCAGTGTTACGGCAAGGCTGCTGTCTCCGGCGACAACCACGGTGGCGCCGCCACCTTCGACACTCACCCTCAGTCACCACCTCCGGCGTCGGAGGCCCCCAACAATGTCCCGTCGGTGAGAAATACGCCGGCCAGGTCCTCGGCGACGAGCCCCTGGCCGAGTCCTTACCCTCACGGCGCGCCCAGCCCCCTCGGCGTCGGCAGCGGAGTCACCCCGTCCCCGGCGAGGTCGACGCCGAGGAGATTCTTTCGGATGCCGTTCCCCCCGCCGTCGCCCGCGAAGCACATCAGGGCCTCGCTGAGGAAGCGGCTTGCGTCGGCGAAGCCCAAGGAAGGTCCGATTCCGGAGCATGGTACTGAGGCGGAGCAGAAGTTGGACAAGAGCTTTGGGTATGGGAAGAATTTTGGGGCTAAGTACGAGTTGGGGAAGGAGATTGGAAGAGGGCATTTTGGACATACTTGCTTTGCTAAGGGCAAGAAAGGAGACCTCAGGGATCAACTCGTTGCTGTCAAGATCATTTCCAAAGCCAAGGTGAATTGAGTTGTTTTTTTTTTGGGTATTGTAGATTAATTTGGATTGTTTTGCTTTGCACAAGGGTTTTTGCTGTGGATGTGATTGGTTTTGTCTTTTTTCACTTGTTAAGTTGGGCCACTGTATTTGTTTGTCTTGGATGTGAAATGCCCTGATCAATTATTCATGCCCTTGTTATGCTTCTGGGTTTTTATTTGCTAATCGTGCACGTAGTTAGTATTGTGGTTTCATAGTGAGATTAACTACTTCTTGTGAATTGGGCAGATGACAACAGCGATATCAATTGAAGATGTTCGTAGGGAAGTTAAAATGTTGAAAGCATTATCTGGGCATAAGCATCTGGTCAAATTTCATGATGCGTGTGAGGACTCCAACAATGTGTACATTGTCATGGAGTAAGTCTTTTTAATCTAAATCAGGATGATCATCATGCAATGTATTTATGTATATCAAATACCATGGTTATGCAAAGTTTCTACATTGTGCCATCATTGCCATGCCAATTCTCTGCCTTATTGTCTAAGTATTTGATAAATTCATTCAGCATTTCAGTGCTGAACTGGTAAAGCAAACCTTATAAAATGCCAAATCTGCTGTTCTTTGTTATATTTTCGCCATTATGAAAGAGATTATACTGATGTTGAAAGTTTGAACTCACAAGTACAGCTTCATGACCGTGGATTTTTCTTTTCTTTTCTTTTCTTTTCTTTCGCGGGGCTGAACTCTGACATGGGGTGTGTTTGTATTGTCAGATTATGCGAAGGTGGGGAGTTACTTGATAGAATTTTGTCCAGGTAATGTTAATGTTGCTGTCAATAAGAATTTGAGAGTTTTGTGAGGCTAAATCAATGGGACTATGGAATTTTCTCCGTGTCTGAAAAAAAAATTCTAATCTGCAGAGGTGGAAAGTACCCGGAGGACGATGCAAAGGTCATCATCAAGCAGATTTTGAATGTTGTAGCCTTCTGCCATCTTCAGGGTGTTGTGCACCGTGACCTCAAGCCTGAGGTTGTCATTTCCGATCTTAGATAATTGTTGGCATTTACTAGGTTTTTTAATCCTTTCCTATCTTGATATTCTCATTCCTTCATGCTCTTTACATTACCTATTATTTTTCTGCTAACTTTTGTTTCCTCTGGCACAGAATTTCCTTTTCACGTCCAGAAATGAAGACGCTGACATGAAGCTCATTGATTTTGGTCTCTCAGACTTTATCAGGCCAGGTATTCGACTAGAACAGCTGTGAGGTTCTGCTAGTTATCAAGATCTTGCTGTTACTGGTGTATTCTACTAGCAGTTAAGACATAGTTGTTTCTTTATCGAAACTGAAATGGCTATTGGACTTATCTGCCCTAGGACCTTGACTGGTTGACTTCCCAAATTTATTCCATTGTAAAATGACCATCAACCTTTGCTAGACTACAATTGACATTGGTAATCAGAACAAGCACCCATATTGTTCATTATTTACCGGTAAACAATGGTGATTACTACAGCTCAGCTCATGTTATCCAAGGGTTGATATTTGATAAATACATGGTCAAACAAGCATAACAAAACCAGATACTCAGGATTTGCAACAGAGGCTTGTTGGTGATTTGGTCATGTTGTCCATTGTGAGCTGCGAGACATTGGGATGGATTTTTCATTTGGCATATGGTTTGCTCTAGCTTGGACTTTGGAGTGCCAACCATCTTTGTTCTCTCATTGTAGGGCTCCTACCTGCTGTATTCTCATATACTATATGCATATGCATAGGGATCTTTTCAGAATCTTTTCATCGGGACTACTGCTTTAGTTTCTGAATATTCATAGGAGGTTGCCTGTAGTGATTTGTTCTTGTTTTGGAGTAAAGATGTGGCAGGGCTCTAGGCTAGCAGTATTCCAACATCACTGATTTTATATTTATATTTCAGCTTACTAAAGAGGCCTTCTTTCTGGAGGGGGTCAATGGGAGATGGTGAGGGAGAGCAGGTTCTAAAGTCCTCAACAACTTCCTTCTGAGAGGGGGCATGTTGAACTGGAGTGCGTAATGGAGAATTACTGAGGAATTTTATGATATTTAGGCTGCAACATATGTACCACGTTTAGCTTTGTGCAAGCCTATGCAGTTATTCCTCCGACTGGGGTGAACCCAGGGAGATGTCTACAAGCCCCCAACCCCCCAAAAAGGACTAGACCCAACAGAGGCATAGCCCACAGGGATCCTGTTGGCTCGCCACAAATTCCCTAACTAGGGGTATTTTTGCATCATGAGACTTCAATTCATGACCCCAAGGTTGTAACTTAAGGAATGCCTCATTAATCATTGTGCAATGAGCTAGTTACCTGACTTAAACAAATGTTTTTTCTTTCCTTTTCAAGCGTGTTGACTTTTTTCATTTTGTGATGCAGAGGAAAGGCTCAATGACATTGTTGGAAGTGCTTATTATGTTGCACCTGAAGTCCTCCATAGATCCTATAGCTCAGAAGCTGATATGTGGAGTATAGGAGTCATCACGTATATCTTGTTATGTGGAAGTAGACCTTTCTGGGCACGTACAGAATCAGGGATTTTCCGTGCAGTCCTGAGAGCAGATCCGAACTTCGACGATTTGCCTTGGCCTACTGTCTCCCCAGAGGCCAAGGATTTTGTGAAAAGAATGCTCAACAAGGATTACAGGAAGAGGATGACTGCTGCTCAGGCTCTGAGTAAGTGATCTCCTTGTTTTGAACTTCAAAGTAGGCTGTGGTTTTCCTTCCTTTCTCTTGACTTTTGAGCGGACTCTTTATTAGGTGAACCAATTACTATATTGTCTAAGATCCATGTGGTCAAATTAGTGGCCCTTCAGTGGAGAGAGTTCAATATTTTATGGATTTTCACTTAAAAAGAAGCATAATGTTGTTTTGAAGGCTGAATGTATCGATTATTTCAATTCATTTGTCTTCATTTCATAATGAAAATAGTCCCTGTATACATCTGTTGTGATATCATTTCTGAATAGAGACGCTTTCGGGTTGTGCAGCTCATCCCTGGTTGCAGGATGAAAACCTTCATGTCCCTTTGGATATATTGATCTACAAATTGGTGAAGTCATACATTCATGCATCTCCGTTCAAGCGGGCTGCCCTAAAGGTATGGTTTTGGGCATGGATTTGATTTCTTTATAGTTTGGTCTGTGCCTGTTATTGGTTTATTCTTCACAATATTTCATATTCTTGTTGCTGAATCATTTTTGTTTGTTGACTTGTTTTCTTTCCATGTATCTGGCAACCCCCCCCCCCCCCCAAATAACAGGAAAAAAGAAAATTGAAAAAGGGGATAATAAATAGAGGTTAATGAGTCCTGATCTCTATGGCAAGTCATCTTTTATTAACAGCATTTAACTTGTGTTTGCAAATAATCTAGCAGTTGCTTCTCTCTGTCACAGCCTTCTCATCTTTGCAAGTTGTATGTTTCCTTTTTGGGTGGGGGGTGGAGGTTGGGTTGTTTACTGGAATGCAACATACATAACTTAATCTCATCTTTTATTTGTCTGATCGCTACAGGCTCTTTCAAAAGCTCTTACAGAGGATGAGCTGGTCTATTTAAGGGCACAGTTCATGCTATTGGAGCCAAATGAAGATGGCCGTGTCTCTCTTGAGAACTTCCGAATGGTTAGTTTCTTGTGCTTTTCCTGTCCTTTTGAGCTTCAAGAAGTTCGGTTCTATAGAATTGGATGGCCTGGATGCCATGACAATTGGAAGGGAACCAAGCCTATATTTGGCACTGGAATCATCTTTATTTATTTGAAAGTTTTTGGGGCTCTGCTGAGTCGCTTTTCTTTTCAGGTAAAAATTTGCAATCATCAGTGCATGAACTAATTTTTTTTCTGCTCCTTTTAATGGCAGGCTCTTGTGAGTAATGCTACTGAGGCAATGAAAGAATCAAAGGTCCTTGATATTCTTAACGCGGTAATATATCCCTTTTCATCTTCATTCATACTCTATCACTGGAAACATGAAATTTGGTTATGAAAGTTACAATTACACTTTGAACTTTTGTTGCAGATGGCACCGCTTTCCTACAGAAAAATGGATTTTGATGAGTTCTGTGCGGCTGCAATCAGCACACACCAACTAGAGGCCCGGGAAGGGTGGGAGCAGATGGCATCTACCGCTTTTGAGCATTTCGAACAGGAAGGCAATAGGATTGTCTCTGTAGAGGAACTTGCTAGAGTATGTGTAGTATTTTTGAATTTGCCATCAACATCACTTATCTTTTTGTGTTTTTACGCCAGCAAAAGTGTGAGTTTCTGATTGAATATCTGGTGATTTCAGGAACTGAATCTGGGACCGGCTGCATACTCGATCATAAAGGATTGGATTAGGAGCTCTGACGGGAAGTTGAGTTTTCTTGGCTACACGAAATTTTTGCATGGTGTCACAATTCGTACAAATACAAGACGATTATAGGTTTTGGTATTGGATGAGGGTGGGAATTTGAAATGTCAGGCTAAATTTACTGCTATTTTACATCAATACTCAGTTGTTTTTTCCTTTTTCTTTTAGGGTTTTTGTTGGCACAGGGAGTAGATGTGTATAAAATGAATGGCACTTTAGTCAAGTCGGAGGGGGGAGGAAAAAAGAATGTAAAAATTTTAGTCGTTCTTGTTTGTTTCTAACGTTTTGCATATTGAAAATGTAAAGTGAGTTCGAGTTCAAAAATTGCCCCATAATTCTCTTTTGTCAAATTGAGTACATATAAGTGGGTGTTGCATTACTAAAAAACAAATTAGTAATAAATGAAGACATTTATTAGCTGTAAAATTACAATACTACCACGTTTTAATGCAAGTTCTTGCGAAATCAACTGAGATCTCGAGAAATCAATGAGTCATACTTTCTTGTAGTCTGCGAAGATTCAAATGTAGACAATCTAAATTACCAGTATATATTTCAACATACACTCATTATACTTGAACAACTTTCTCTTTTTTTTTTTTGGTTATTTTTTCCCCGGGGGGAGGGGGAGGAGGAACACATCACCAACTTTTGTGTGGGGTCCAAGCAATTGAAGGCATTGGGCACCTTCATATAAGGAGGCCCATATGATTTTCTTTAAAGCTTGGGCCTCTTTAGAATGGGCTTTCTCTGTTTGGCCCATCTTAAATATAAAACTAACATCCCGAGATTCTAAAAAGCACACCATGCATAAATGTTGCAAATGTACTTGTTTTATTTCCAATCAAGACCCCCCCCCCCAAAAAAAAGGCCTTTTATATTTTTAACTTAGATGTTTCCCCTTTAAATTCCGAGTTTGCAGCAATGAAACCTAAAAGGCCAAAATATGTGTTGCATTTGTACTTTGGATTCCAAGAAAGCAAAAAATCCGCCATAGAGACCAACTAGGCCCTCTATAGCAAGATTTCAATGTGGATTGCATTAACGACATGTTTTCATTGAAATTTCTTTTCCTTTTTTCTCCTACTTGCTTCTTTCCACTTCAAATTTCCATTGAAAAGGACGTGTCCGAAATGGTTTATTAAACAATACTTGAATTGAGCCAGTTTTTATTTTTATGTCCTAGCGGAAAAAAAAAGGGCAAAACCACAACTTGTAGCAACGTCGTAACCGGTAAACATGCCTAAACACCATGTTGCAGTACTGGTAGTATTGTGTCTGTACGTACGATGAGACGAGGCTGAAAAACGAACCCCAAAAAAACAAAAAAACAAAGAAACCATTTTGTGGTATTTCTTTTTCAAAAAGAGGAGCATACATGATCTGATTGCAAAGTTCTCGCATGGATGATGCATGCACCTTTTGCCAACATGATGGCCTACCGAAAGAAGCCTCTGTCATTATCATTAATTATCATTATCATTATCAACGAATTTAAATTCAATTAAAGCCTGCTATGCACTGTGAAAAATCAAATCCATAGTCTTAGTCAACACTTAAAGAGAGACAAAAAAATGGAGGCATCAAATACAAAATTTAAACCGACGACAAAGAAGACTCGGTCTCCTTTCGACACATTCTACGCTTATTTCTCATGTACAAATTAAACATTCTAAGCTTTAATCAAATAAAATTTGCAATTTGCAATTTGCAATTTGAATGTTAGGATGGTCATAATGTCATATAATCCCATTAGATACTCTAATTATTGTTCTCTTAGATGACAAGAGTGTGAAATCGGATTATTTTACACTTGAACTAATTGTATTTTTATTTCCGTCTTCATGAATTTAATCTACATCCTTATTTTGTATTTTTGTATTTTTTTTTTTTGGAGTTGAGCTCTTAGATAAGGTGGGTTGACTTGTGTTCAAATTAGGATTGAAGATTAGCAAACAAGCTTTAGGATTTTCCGTTCTTACACCACTTACTTTCATAAGTGATTTCATTCGAATTAAGCATTGAAAACAGAAATTAGTCAAATGATATAATTAAGTAAGAGTACTAAATTAACAATAACTCGACTTCAGTAAAATGCAGAATCTATGACCAAAAAATAATAATTTTAAAAATGTAGAATCAACAATAATAATTTCTAGTCAATTTGTGTAGATTGTAGACTAGTCAAAGATATTATCTTAAACTTGAATAAATCTCATCCCCAAATGAAATCAAAGTTAACAGTGTACTTCGGCCGGTCAGGTAGGCGGCTAGGCCCCAAAACTACCTTATCCTAACCCCTCACTTCCACACTAAAACCTCCTAATCAAAAATTAAAAAAAAAAAAAAAGAGTCTGGTGCACAAGCATCGCGCGTTCACGTAGGGTCCGAGGAAAGGCGGCATCCCAAGGAGTGAATTGTAGGCAGCCTAACCTAACTTTGTCAGTGGCTGATTCCACGGCTCGAACCCGTGACCTTTTGGTCACACGGAGACAACCTAATCAAAAATCAAACTAAATAAAAATTAATGGGAAAATAGAGTCAAACGAAGAAGACGACGACTGCATGCTCTCAAGCACGTGCCAATTGCCCAGTTGCACGGTTGGGACAAATTTTTCCAGGACCATGATATCTTTGAGGGGCTGAGTTGATTCTATAACACTTTCCGTACACACACGCTGTACTATTCCCTCTAAAATTTCCTCTTTTTTTTGTTCTTTTCAAATGAATTCTTAGTGTTGAGGAACTAACTCAACCAAAAGTTTAAATTAATGACTGAAGGTTCGATCCAAAGATATGTTTATACTCTAACACGTCCCCTCACACGAATACCGTTTGGATTCGAAGCGTGAATACTGCAAAAACTCCTACTACTTTGTATAACAAATAGATATTCCCGTTTATTTTCAAAGGAGTTCCTAGATTATTCTACCCCTTAGGGCCGCAAGTCCTAAGTTTGTGATACGGTAAATCTAACTATCTAAGCTTAGAACTAGTTAGTTACCCTTCAGGACCTGTTTAGGTTGAACTAGCTGGGGGTAACTGCTCTCCTTACTCTTATTTGGGGGCAACGATAGAAAAGTAAACAAAAGTAGATACGAATTTTGCTGCATCAAACTCGTATTTCTTTAAACAATTCAAGTGAAGTTGTAATTGTGACATCAGTTCGAGTGAGATTTCCTATGTTAGGGTCATATGGTCTACGAGGAATACAGGACGACAGGATTAGATTACCAAAGCATATTAAACGGGAATTAATGCCACTTTCACTGTACTTAAGACTTTTGTCCACAACTCAACAAACCAACCCGAGGGCATTAAATAAAGAAACCGCAAATTCCAACCTGAAAAAGAAAAACTGATGGTTTTAGAATTTCTAGAATTATTTCCATTGGCTGCATGGCCTCTCATGGAAGGGTTGGTTACATGTACATTTAATTTTCTGCGGCTAATTTATTTTTTTATATGTGGTACCCCTCGATCTTCTTTTTCAAATATTAAATTATTAATTGATTTAGAAAAATATAATCACAACAACTCCTACCATAAATTCTGTATTTGTGCAGTTTTAGGAGGCTTAAATATAGACTGCCTTTTTTTGTTGCAAGTCCTCATGTTAAAAAAAATAATTAATTTAAATAAAAATTTTTGCCATGAAAGATGTTTTGAATGACAATGTAATTAGAATTTAAATCTAAATTTTTGGCAAATAGTGTACTAATTTATTTAATTAATTGACATCGGTAATTAATATAAATAATTTCAAAAAAATTAAATAATATCTATGAATATTAGTTTTTAAATTTGAAACTTAATATCTATGAATATTTCGCAAGTCCTTTGTTGTTTTGAGTTTTACAATTTTGCTATTGTCAAAAGGGGAGGGAACAAAGTATGCTAGCATACTGTCTGGCTCATCTTCAACCTTTCGATCCGAACTACTAGAGGTGGGAAGTGGATGGTCTAGATCAAGTGCTTAACTTAGTTGTTCAAAACTTGTGTATATATGCAACCAGCATATTATTAGAAATACACTTCCCCTTTCTATCAAAAAAAAATAAAATAAATCTTTTTAACCAGATTATGTAATGTAGCTAAGATGAAGAGACCAGAAATATATGATATATTTAATAAGAACCTTAGGAAAATACTCATCGATCCAAAGACATACTATATCTAAAAAATATGCATTAAGTTATTTAAGCCAACTTATATAACTGAACGTCATTTTATCTCCTACGAATCTTACCAAATATCATTCTTTATAAAGAGGGTTACATTAGTTCTAACCAACCCATATATATTAGTGTCTTTATTTAATTAATTAATTAAAATTAAAACCCAAAAAACGAAAGATGCCTAGCGCTAATTTAACGCTTAACACTGACATGACGTTTGCAATCATTCACTCACAAATTTAATTCCTCTTTTCTTTTCTTTATTCTTTTGCCATATTTGACTTTTTTTTTTTAAACTTGAATAATCTATTTTACTAAAATTGAATTACTGTTAATTTAATAAGAGATAACTTTATTATCATAAATTTTTTTTCATTCACAAGACTCGAATCTAAGATCTTACTTAAGAAAAAATATCAAATCACTTGAAACAACCTGTATTAATAGCATATTTGACATTACTTTTCAGTATTCCCACCTACGCCTTTTTTTTCCCCCTCTTTCTTGTTTTCTACCACTTGAAACACATTCCCCCATCTCTTTCCTATACCCTACTGCTGGATGTTACCTAATTAACAAAAATGCACCTACGTCATTATATGCATAATCACCATTGATTCAATATTCACGCTACAAAAAAAAAAAAAGATGAGGATTTAATTAATTTACCCACAAAGAGGGGAAAATTAAGAAGAGGAAAAAAAAGAAAATCCAAGCCAGCTAAAACTGAGATTGAGGCTCACGCAAGGAATATACATACAAGCTAAGTATACAACCGGCCTAGCTAGCTAGCTAAAACTAGATGTGATGAGATCAATAGATCACCACCGTCTGATCAAGATCAGTCAATCAAGCCCTGAAGCAACCAACGATGGGATTATGATGGTGGTGATGGTGATGATGGTGGTGGTGGTGGTGCTGATGAAGGGACGTTTCTTGATCAATCAAGCCCCTGACGTAACAGAATTCCTCCACGTGGCAGGGGAGAGTGATGGTGCCCTTGTGATCGAAGCCGTACACCTCCTCGGCCTCCTTAAGAAGGCGCATGAAGAGTGGGTGGTTGAAGTAAACGACCGGGACTACGAATCTTTGCTGCTCCTCTCCCTCCTGGCCCACCTTTATGGCCAAGCAACCCTTGGGCACTCCCCCTCCTCTCCATGACCCTGACCCTTGCTGCTTCCTGTGGGGTAGAAGCAGGTGAAAATTTCCCCCCATCCTTCGTATATACAGAGAATCTTCAAGAGAGAGAGAGAGAGAGAGGAGAAAAATCTGTTACGCTAATTTGGACATTTTTTTTGATTTAATTTTTGAAGAGAGAGAGAGAGAGAGCGATAAAGCCTAATTGAAAAAGGAGGAGAGAAAATTAAAGGGGGCGGAGGGGTTGAGGAAGAAATGATGGGGTTCGGCTGGAATTTATATACGCAGGAAAAGGCACTCGTTGATTTTCGAACGGCTACCAGGGTTATGTGGATAACGGCGTTAATGAGCCGTTTGGATTTTTTTAATTTGTTTTTTTTTAAGAGGGCTACTATGGGGATTTCAAGTCTTGTTAGGAGTTACTATATTCTCGCGGACATTCAATCCAGCAAGCATTACCAGCGGTGAGTCAATTTTTTGGCTTACTAGTGGGGGCTTACTCTTGTGATCCAATTTTTTTGCTCACAATTCTCACTATCTCTAATAAAAGTCCCACTACTTTGACTCACTAAATAAAATAATATCCATAGATTCACTATACAAACACACAACTTTATTTTTAGAATTAAAAAAAAACTAATTAAAAACATTTAAAAAAATAAAAAAACCTAATGAAAGGCCCGAGAGCCTCCTTACCTTTGCAAGCCTCCTCGTGAGGCATGGGATGCGAAGCGCCTGTTGGAAGCAAATAATTATCTCACTCGCGTTTCTCTCTTTTCCTTTTCCCTTGCGAGAAAAGCGTTGGCCTTACTCTAATCCTCCAAGGAATAGTGCATGATATTCTCCCATATTTTCCCATTTGATCAAAACCAATCCTGATTATTTTCCTTAATTAACATCTAACATAATTGTTTTTAAAAATTATTACGTACATTGGTTAAGTATTTAAATGTACGTCTATGATCAAACACGATTATGTAGGAAGGCATATATGAAAGAGTTATTAGACTTCATACAATAATAATAAAAGCGAAATCGATATCATGAAATTAATAGTGTCATAGTGTGATTCTATGTAAAAATGATATTGAAATCATTGCCTTTCAACACATATAAGTATTATGTCAATGAAGTGTTTATTTAGCCGCCACATCTGTCACTATTTGAACTAATTTATCAAAGAAAAGTATTATGTCAATGAGACGTTAGTCGTGTGGTTAAAACTAGAGTTTTGGCTGCTTTAAGTTTCGGACTTGATTTTTCCCTTTTTATTTTATTGTAATTGTATTGCACTGCAGTTGGTAACTCCTTTAAACAAAAAGAAAAAAAAAACAAATATAAGTATTATAATTAAGAACAATATTAGTTGGACCTTTGGCTAATTTCTAGTAAATCGACAATAATTGTTCAATCATTTACACCAAAGAGAATTTTTATCTATCCACCCTTCGCAAACTTGCAATGAGTGATCAACAATATGGCAAAATATTAATCTAGTTATATTAAACCCTATTACATTAAACTATTGCCTCTTTAAATCCCACTTTTACAACCAAAATTGTTGATTCTAAAAAGATTAATTTTTTCTTAAAAAAAGGAAGAAAAATATACATTTAATCTTAGACAAATAAATGGGTTAGTACAACCAAAAATAAATAAATAAATAAATAAAATAAGAAGAAGTTTTGAAGATATTTGTCTTTGGTGGGTCCAAAATTGGAGGAGGTACATATATAGAACATTTACCCTCCTGTCCTCCCCCAATCGTGGGAGACTTGGAGAAAATACCAAAAACAACCGGGTCGGGCCCTGTGGGTTACGTGGGTACCCCCACACAGTAAAAGTGATCTCCAATGTTCTTTTCTTTTGAGCTTTGCTTTCATTTCTCACATCAAACCAAGTTGATGGCAAATTAATTAATGCCTAATATAATTTAATTAAATTGCTGCCAATTGAATTGATGGTGTCGATTTGCCTTTGCCTTTGTCTGTTCTTGAGAGATCCCAAAGGACATACAACTTTATTCTTGAGTTGATTTTTCTATTGACTTAGTGACTTCTCATAAATGCTAATGTTCCACTCCATTAAATTGTTTAAGACTACTATTGATCAAATGCAAATTTTTAATTCATTATATCTCGTGATATACTCAATTTCAAATTGGGTCTTTTTGTGAAAACATGAAGGATAGGGCATGGACAATATTATCAATAAATGTTCGACATTTAGGATATGAATGTGTGATTGGTTTAGCAAATAATATGGGTTATCTATAGAAACTATCTTACTATAGTTTTTATTTTATTTTTTTTTAGCTTCAAATTCCCAATTCCTTAATAAAAAAGGTAAATGGGTAAATGTTAACAGGTAAACTAGTTTGAGTGGTTAGTCTTTTTGATTAAAATGGATAAAACATGCATTATTATTATTATTATTATTATTATTATTATTATTATTATTATCTATTTTACATTTGAGAATCTTGACCTGAATCCTCACCCAATTATTTGCTAAACGAGTTAAGTCTGTTGAGTCTTAATTCTGGTATAACAAAAGACGGAAAAGTTTAGCGTTCAAGAGATCTCACAAAGAAAAGGAAAATTTTTTAAAAAAAGTTCACAACTCAAGAATCTTGATTGGTTAAAGGGTAAAGAAAACGATAATAGGGAACACAAGCACATATAGTGGCAAAAACTTGAAGAACAAAATCTTTAGCTATCAGCAGCCACATGCACAAACTCAAAGCTATAAGCCCTTTTATATCATATGCACTTTAAGAATAGCTGAACCAATCACAAACAGAAACGCAGGTGTGGAATTTTATTAGTGTAAGAGCCAAAGGAATATATTTTAAGTTGAATGGCATTACTAAAGCAAAATGGATGAACAAAAGAGCCCTTGCCTAGTTAGGCGCATCTATCTCATCTTAGCTCCAAACAAAACCAAAAGATGTCTTCACTTCCATATTATTGAATTCAAAAGTAAGAGATTCTCTACTTGTGTTTTAAAAGTTCAATTTGGCATCAAATATTCTTTTGAAAATTTTTGAGTCTCGTTGCAATTAGCATCTTTAATTTGCTTGCAGAAATGTTTATAAATATGAAAACTGTTTGCATATCGATCTTCCTAGATTTCGTAGAAATGAAGTCGGTACTGAGAGTTGTAATTGTTGTTGCAGTAAAAGTGGAGATTCTCAAGGCACTGCACGCGTATGAGATGAGACATATCATGATGGAGATACTCAACATGATTTCTCTAGGAATCTCTCTCTTTTTGTTTAACTTTTGAGAATTGCGTAGTGTTTCCGTTCCCCTCGATCATATGTTTATTAGTATGGTACCTTGTATATGCTAATATGCTAATGCTACATAGTACTTATCTCTTGATCAAAATATTCTTCGATATTCAAGAAAACACATGTGGAATTCGTTTGAATTACGCTAACTTTTCAGGCAAATTTAGTTTATATAATCGGTGGGAGTTCATGGAGATACTGTCTTTTTTAAATTCAATAAAAAGTTTAGAGAATAGTTGGATGTCAATCACCATACCGAGGCACCAAAGGAATAGCATGCCCCTAGGTCTAATGAGCACTTAAAACATAAGAATAGGCATAGATTGCCTATCAATAAAACCACACATCAATGCTTGGAAGTAAACGTACGTTATCCTCCTCAGAACTGTGATAGGCATAGATTGCCTATCAATAAAACCACACATTGATGCTTGGAATTAAACGTTATCCTCCTCAGAACTGTGCTCGTTTTCGATTACCAATTGCGCCAACTCTTATCGGCAAATATTACCGGACTCTGATTAATTTGGCCTTTTAAGCTTGTGACTATGTTCCATCCCATCTAGAATTGAAGTTCCGTGGCAAATGTTCCTAGCTAGTCTAAACTATCCAACAGCACTGTGATATGAAAAGATTCATGATAATCTAAAGCAGTTGTCAAGAAAGCCCGTTGAAGTGTCTAACAACGACATTTAGTGATTATAAGTTTGTAACTGCTCTTATTTTGCCCTCTTATTTTGCACCCGCTTATTAATATGAATTTTCTTGTAAGCTGGTTAT
>JACYFF010031954.1:1312541-1342679 GCA_017589665.1 Selenicereus undatus | reverse complement strand
CCCAAGCCAACCCCTCCCCCCCCCCCCCTCACCCCCCCTCTATAGATATATATATATATATATTCTTTCTTCTAAGTCATATGCATGAACATAATTCAATGGGAGATGCATGGTATTAGGTGATATGTTTTTTCAACAAAATAACCCGCCCTTTTAAAATTGTTCACTTTCCCATATTTCTCATATATTGACTATTATTCTTTCTTGTTGGCCATGAATGTCGAATTAGGAATGCTAACTCTTATACCACGCACTTTAAGGCCTGCTTTTTTGTTGGAAAATAGGAATTGTGAAATAGGTAAAGTGGGTTGATGTGGGTATAGTTTATATGATGGATAGACGTTGGTTATAAAAATAGTGGGTTTGTTGAGGTTGGTATCTTTTTATTGAAGTTCATAAAGTAGGTTGAAGTGAACTAAAGTTGATAAATTGGAATTTACTAACGAAAAGAACAGAGCCTTAGACTTTAGAAGTCATAAGGAAGACACAGAAAAGCAGTAAGAGAAAAGAAAATTGTTTTATATACCTAATGTAAGACGAACCCACAACTCAATGGAAAATATGACAAATTTTGCTTGATTTCCCCCGTTGGTATTAAAAGTTAGCTAATTGTTGACTATTTAAATTGCAAGAAATCAAGTCTTAAATACAATTACGACATTAAATTAGTTGGCTAGGTCAATATAATAAGCCTTAATTATTGACCTTGACGACCAACAAATTAAAGTGGCCAAAATATTTAGTCAGTGAAGGCAGATAGTCAACCATGATTTTATACATTTGGAGTTTACTTTCATATTCAACACGGAAACAATCTCTCCTCTATGTATTATGATTCTATAATCTTACTCCTTGTTCAATGAATTTTTTTAATATAAAATTCTTTTTTTGGTCAACTCGTTGAATGGAAATTGACTACAAAAAAAAAAGAAACAAAGCACCCAAAGCCAGCTATGATATTGCCAACGTTAATTGGGCTGGATTAAAATTCAGCAGTACCAGTCCATTGGGCTTCACACGTGGCCCAAAAAAATCTATAAGTTGGAGCGTGTTGTGCCATGGTTTTAATTAAGTAAGTTGTTAGGCCCAATTAGATGGCTCTTTGTGAATCATTGGGCCCATTATAACCTTGGGCTCCAGAAAATCCGACACTTGAGTGTTCGCAGAGAGGAATAAAGGCCGCTGATTATAGATTTGAAATTCGAGATTAATTCTTTGTCTGATTGCCCAAGAAAAAGAGAAAATTATATTTTATTTGTCAACCAATATGTTAATAGAAGATATGGTAGGATTTGAAAAAAGGCTCTACTTGTTTTCAATTTCTTCATGTATAAATTCATTTGAGTGGCCCCTACTTTGGTAGATCTCCCAAAACCTAACGTTAAAATCTCAACAATTTTACTAATTAATTACGGTATAATTCAAGCATAAGATTGCATGCAATACTTGACTTCTACGACCTATTTTTATAGGCTTCTCAAGGTATGAATTTACATGCGAAATTTTGGACAAATGGAACCCTATCCAGTCTCCTTTCAGTCCAATGTATTTACGCAAATACATAGATTTTTCCCCTTAAATGATAGTCAGCTGCAACCCATATAAATTTGATGGAAACCAGGTTTCTCTCACACATATCTAAAACCAAATACGTGTGTAAATAAAGATTCGAACCTTGGTCTCCTCACTAGAAATGCAAATTGTGCTACATGCATACGGGCTATGTAAATACATATAGTCAGGGGCGGAGCTAGGATTCAAAGCAAGAGGGAGGGGAGAATTTTTAGGAGTTATTTCAAATTGGGATTTGGGACTTAAGAGTTAGGAGGAGTGGAGGCGACTATCGGCACAAGTGGCGGACTTGGCAGCCGGGTGCCGGCGGCTGCGCTGGGCAGACTGCAAAGAGTGAGAGAGAGAGTGCACGGGCAGTGGGCTAGGTAGAGAGAGAGAGTGCGTCTGACGAGGAAAGAAAGTAAGACTAGAGAGTCGAGAGGTACAAATTAGAGAAAATGAATGGACAAACCTAAAAAAAAAAACATACAAGGTACCGTAGAAGGAGAGTGATGAAAGTCAAACCTATGACCCCTTGAAACAAGTAAAGAGCAACCGACCATCCTGCTAAGCACGCATTTACAAAATATATGTGAACTAATTAATATATATCTTTTTTTTATCTACAAAAATATCCCATATTTAATTTTTTTTTCTAAAAAAATGGGAGGTCAATTAACCCCTTACTCCAATATAGCTCCGTACATGCATATAGCATATGAACGAAAACTAAAAAAGCAATCAGGAAAAGAAAAGAGGGAGACACATTATATAAATTTGATGGAAAATCCACGCAAAGCCAACTACTAAAGGGGGTTAAGTTGTTGCGGATCTCGTTGACACCTTTTACTGCCTTCAACCAAAAGTTATGATTTGATGTTTCCTTTTGACTTTTGCATCTAATGAAATCACTCCCATTGCTAATACTTCCATGAAAATTCAAGCATTAATCCATGTAGTAAGCTTTTATCTGTCTCTCATACATATTAGTACTGGTCTCCTAATGGATGAGATGTAAAAATAAAAAAAAAAAGTTAATATTTTAACGCTAATCTAACAATTTAAAGAAAAGACTGTTACATGAGATACTTTCAAATTTAAAAAGAATTTCAGAGTATAGATTTTTGAGCTTGTTGAGTCTTTATTTATCATACGTACATATACCCATATTAGGAGTCATTGTTTGTTTGTTTTTCTGCCCAGAGTAGCATTGCGCTCCCCTTGATCATTAGTGAACCAGCTCATATACATGTATCTTTATTTATTTTTAGAAAATTTTGCTCTCCATACACTTTTTCTTTAATTTATATGGTGCTGACATGAGTTCACATGTATTATAAATGACATGGGGGCCAATGGGCAAATGTGGCTCCATACTCCTAAAATCTTTTTCATCAATTAATTAATGACAATGCATGGTCTACCCCAGATGAAATTCCTGATGTTGACATGCCCATGAAACCTGCCCCATGCTATATGCATAAAAAGACAGTCTGGTGCACAAGCATTCTGCGTTCACACAGGGTCTGGAGGAAGGGCTGCATCCCAAGGGGTGAATTGTAGACAGCTTAACCCAACATTGTCAATGGCAGATTTCACGGCTCAAACTAATGACCCTTTGGTCACACGGAGACAACATTACCGTTGCTCCAAGGTTCTCCTTCTCCATGCTATATGCATCAACCAAATTATTGATGGACTGCCCCATAGCAACTTAATTCTCCTTTTGTTAATATCTACTTTCAATTACTACTTGCAAATTTTAAAGGAAAATAATGAAGTCTTGGATTTGAACTTTAGATTATATATAGGTATTAACTGTGAATTTTCATGTGGTTCATTAGTTGACCTACCTAAAACTAACATGTATTATAAAGTTCAAGTGAGTTGGACACTTGGGTTACAAACATATCATTGGTTTCATAATGTAGTAGTTCTCTTGGTCATCGAGGAACATGCTGATCATCTCCTAAAAGATCCTTATTTTAAGGATTTTAGTAATTGTTATTGATGTAAGATACACAGACTTATTTTGATCGGTTCTTAACTAGTATCTCATCTTTCCAAGAAAAAAGAATTCATATAACTGTAGTTAGATTGATCTTTTAAGAGTGTAATGCATTATATCCTCTTATAACATGTTTCATATAGCGACATGCTGTATCAGTTGGGGAAAAGGTTACATATAACATTACATTTTAGCAATAATTAAGTAACGATAAATACATACTATAAGTTGAAAGATTATGTTTTGAGTCATTTCAAGTGATGCTTTGTATAACGACGATGCTGTTTCATCTTCCGTGAGAAAGAGGGGGAGTGTGTACAAAACTGCAACAGCAAAAAAGAAAACCTAAGCTGAGCTCTTATCTTTTCATTTCATTTCATTCAAATCAACTGTTACAGCCCTTTTGTCCTCCACTCTCAGTGACTTTTCTCATCACTCTTACCATCATCTTATGCAATGCATCCATTCAAAGCTAGCTAGCTAGTCTTGGGGTTGATGCCCCTAATTAAACCGTCCTACAAAAAACCAAAACCAAAAACAAAAGAAACAACCCCCCCCCCCCCCCAAACAAAAAATAGCATTGTAATCAGCAACCCTTGCTGAATGATGCTTTGAAGTTTTACCCATCTGTGTAATTTATAATCCTACATTCCACATTGTTTCGATCTGTGGGGGCCAATTACAAAATTAATACTTCCTGTATAGAAATCAGTGTTGATTAACCAGTGGCTCTTCTTAATCAGCTTGTCTTCTTCAGTCATCAGAGAGAGTATTAGTCAAATGCTTCATTCAACCATGCACATAATACTGCAGTTTTCTGCACTCATTCTTTTGTATATATCCTGCATTCACACCGAACCAAAAAAAGGACAAGCAGGTCTTGGGGAAGAAAATGTTCAAAGATCAATTCTTTCTGATGTGCAACCATTCAAAGAAGTGAAATTTACATGCATTAGCTGTTTCTTTACAACCCCAGTACAGGTAAAGTATGGACATATATACATACAAATGCATGAAGATTAGAAAGGGGAGGGGGGACATGAACTGATGAGCCCTAGGAGAGAGAAAGGAAGCTAAAAACGAGATAAGTAGATCTGAAAGTTGGGAGAAAGGGAATAGGGCAGATCTGATCTGAGAGGCACGCATGGGAAGCCAAATCCCCAGAAAGAAAAAGAAAAGAAAATCTCTTGAATGAAGAACACCCAATCCAAATCGAATATTGATGACGATGATGATGATGATGATGATGATGATGGTGATGATGGGGGAAATGATGAAAAGGTGGATTGAGTATTGCTGACAAGAAGAAAAGCAAACAAAAGATTTCCTCTTCATCATATGCACATATGATGAGTGAACCCAGTAAACAACAAAAACTGAACTTCGATTCTTTCTTTTGTTTTTCTAATTTTCAGGCGGAGTAATCATCATGAAAACTTTTAATCTCTGCCAAGAACAACTCAGAGTGTGTAGAGTCTAGAGATAGAGAGAGAGAGAGAGAAGGTAAAGTTGAGTCAAAATTAGTCATTATTACACCAATCAATCTCCAACCCAACCCCCCCCAAAATCCTCTCTAACAAAATTAAAGTACAACCTATAATAAAAACAAATTAAGCATTAATCAAACTAAGGTAAAGAAATAAAAATTAAATTACCTCAAGTTGGAGAAGGATGGATTTGAATTGAGAATGGATTGGTTGGGGGGAATGAAGCCTGGTCCGACGACCCCTAAGGAGATCTGAAAGGCAGCAAATAAAACGAGTCCTCGAGCCAGACAACATTTCCCTCAACTTTTGTATTAATGTTTCTCCTCTAATTGATCTTCTGCATAGAGATGTTGAATCTTGAATCCTGCAAAGGAATTAGGTTGGAGATGCAGAGTGAGAGAATTGAAGGAGGGAGAAGATGAAGAAAAGCCGCAGGTAAGGAGAGGTTGTTATAAGGAGAAATGGGCCACAATCTCAGACCTAAACGAAAAAAAAAAAGGAAAGAAAAAAGGCGAGGTATAATTTAAAATCCAATTTTATTTTTTTTTAAAAAGACAAAACAGACGTGGACAGGAGGAGCAGAGCCAAACAGGGCCTAAGGCCTCAGGATATGACCACGACTCTTGCTCAGTTGCTCTCATGCATTTTATAATGTTCATTCATTCATTCAACTTTTTTCTTGGATTTTTCTTGGCTCACCATTAATTACTAATTTCAACTAATATCCTTTGTTTACACTATATATACTCTTATTTCTATGAGATTTTAATGACAGCACTAATTAATATATACAGGCTTGACCACATCGTGCAAGTGTAATTAGCATTGACTGTTCATGTTGTTTGGGTTATAGAAATGATGCATTGATGGTGTCACCTCTACTCTCGAGCACTAGGACATGCCTACTTGTTAACACAATCAATTACCTGTAGATGTAGTACTTATATTTAGGAAAGTGTTTTTCGGTAAAATTAGGTGTTTAGATAGTAGATAGCGGTTTAAGCATCAGATAGTTGTTTAAGTAGCGGATAACGTTTCTAATTTAACTATTAGCGGATAGCTGTTTAGCTTAGCGGTTGAAACTAATGTGTTTGGTAAATTTAGCTGTTATGCTGACTGATTAATGTAAATTGACATAAAAAAATAAGGATAATTTTCAAAGATAAAATTTTCAAATGATATTTTTTGGCTAAAAAAAAGTAAAACGCTATTTTTAAATGTCAAACGTTAATAATATTAGTTTTTCAAAAACACTAAACGTTACTTGAAATGGTAGTCAAAATATTAGTTTACCGAATACTAAAAACTAACTAATTAATGTACTGACTTGATCAAAATACTAAATGCAACCCAAAATGCTGTTGTCGAATACAACCACTGTCACCTCTACCCTCTAGCACTAGAACATCCCTCCTTGTAACACAGTGTAGTACTTGTATTTAGGAAAGCAAACCCAACCCCCCCCCCCCGCCCCACCCCTACCCCAAAAAAAAAGACAGGAAGAAAAGGATAAAGAACTTTGATTTGAAAGGTATAACTTGCTCGAAAATAAAGGTGCGCTTAATATTGAAAGAACAACTTTTTCTGATTGGACGACAGGGAAAATGTCGTGGTGCAATAGTTCATTGCCTGAAATCAAACTTGCTCCTGCACATCATGGACTCATGAACAATCGATCTACAAGGATATACAGCTTTGTTAATCGATCTTCAAGGGACTTGCCAAAATGAATTAACCAAATTTGGCTCAAAAAGGATAATCAATATTATTTTCCTTCACCTCGCAAAAAAAAAAATGAATAGTCAGCATGATGCTCATTTCCTAATTGTGTTTCCGGTGTGCACACACATTTGGTCTAGAGATTCTTCTAAAAACTTAGATTTATAGTATGTAACTATTTCCCCTACTACTGTCTTATTACATTCTCTAGTGTATAATTAATGGCTATTGTTAACCCTTTCCCTTCTTCTCTAACAAAAATTTTAACGATTAAAATTTATCGAGTCATATATTCCATTTTTCTTACAAGTTGGTTTTTTGTACGTCCTCTTAATGTCTCAAATAATGTAATGAATAATAAAATGACATTACTTTCATTAGATTAATCCTCAAAAGCTTAATAAAATTAAATTTTAATATGGGGGGACTAAAAGACAGTCAGATGAGTGGTTGGGCTGATTCACCTGCTCGATAATTGGTAAAAGAGTAAAGTAAAACTTACCCCCCCCCCCGGGGTACTTACTGTAGCAATTTTTTCCACTGCCCTCAAAAAAAAAAAAGAAAAATCATGGATATCTGAGAAATTTTAACTAGTATTGGCATATTCTATGGAGGAGGAGAGAGAGAAAGGGACCCTAGTTTGGCGCGTCCTTTTTAACACCGGCGAAGAACCCGAGAGACCCACCCACATGAGTCCATGACCGACACTTGGGTCCACCCTTTTTTGCCCCACAAGCTAGCCTGTGCCTACAGTTGCATTGCATATATTAGAGGCTTAGATTCTTTTTACTTGGAAGAACAAGCTCAAAATAGAAACAAGCTTAAGGTGAAAATATTTTAGAATTGAAAAGTTGAAATTTTAGATTCTTTTCAATTTATTATAAATATATATTATCATCATTTATCACTTATTAGTACTTAACATTACTTAACACTTATCAACATTTGATTATATTTCCTACTTATAATTTTAGCCCTTATTAGTATTGGTCAGCATTTATCAGTATACATCAGTATCGATCAATACTCACCAACACTAATAAGTAAAAATTTATTTACAATAACTTGAAAATAATAGACTCATGCTTTCGTTTTTGTCTTTCAAACTTTGTCACAATAAAAAAACCAAAAAAACCAGGAAATTGAAACAAGTACTTAATAAAAAGACTATGATCGGTGTAAGTTTATAAATAAGACTATGATCAATGTAAGTTTATAAGTGTATATAAAAATTCATCGTCGTATTTAAAGTATTATAATGTTTTTTATGTAGGCCGGGCCCATTAGTCGAGGCCCGACGGCCACTAAGAGTCCTCCTTCAACCCTAGATGCCAACCCCCCAAACCTATATAAGGAGGTTTCGGAGGGTCAGCTAAGTGACACAGAAATAAATAGCGATATTATTTCTCTCTCCTCCTAATTACTCTACCATCGACTCAGAGTAATCGGGTTTAGAACGTGACGTAATAAGGCGACTCTAGTAGCAGCTGGGATTTGAGATCTGGTGTTCTTATTGTTCGTGGGCTATTACCGACAGTTCAATTCCGCATCCAGGTTAGTCCTACCTAATATCCAACATTTTATTTATCTATTTGCTGGTACATTTATTTCGGTGAAGAAAACTTGTGTATGACATAAATCAATTGAATTGAGGGAATTCGATCTGTTAATTCAACAAAAAGTGCATGAAAATTGGAGGATGGGCGGCAAATTTACGAAAGGTTGCTGAACTCTATCTACGTGGTCAGTTCTAAAAGTCAACATGAAAAGGAACTTTAATTAGGTTTAAAAAGTTGCATTTGTGGTCAATTGCTCTTCTTTTTTTGGCTTTAATATGTACTTACTACAACATAGTCAATCTTTCTGCCAATTAAGAGATCCATGTTTTAATGTATTATTGGAAATTGTTGAACATTTTGTGTGTCTTCAAAGTTGTTTCAAGCACACAGAGAAAACTTTGTACGTGCAGTCTAAAATGCATTCTTGCTTTTCCTTTGTAGCTTTTCCATTTTTTGACGTGTGTTTTTGCTTTTGTTTAAGTCAATTTATGTATGTGTTTTTCATTTTTTTGAAAACAAATTTTTAATAGTTTTTGAAATTATATATGTTTTCTATAATTAAATCAGCTAACAATGACTACAATCGACTAATAGTCAATAGTCGATTGCCGTACAACAACTTTTTAATGTGAATTCCACTATCGATAGGTTTAAGAAAAATCAGATGTATGTTGTTTTTCTTTTACAAGTATCTGTAAACGGAGAAGTCGATTGGAGGATATAATTACCTTAGCTTGAGGACTGTTCACCCTTGTTTTGAGGGTTTGCCTTGCCTGCGTTATTAAAGCATGCATTCTCGCTGGCTAACAATAGACACAGAGAGAGAGAGAGAGAGAGAGAGAGAGAGCGAGAGGGAGAAGACGATACTTAGCTTGCTCCACTTTTCAGGGCTTTATTCCCCCCCCCCCTTTCAGTTTCTCAGTACTCTCTCGAAATTTGTGTTTGACCCCGACGAGAGAGAGAGAGAGAGAGTTGAAGAAGAAGAACCAAGCTGGACGTAAATGTCAAATCCCCCGCTATTTTCCTGCTATACTGGCATTCATGTATGAGTCGACGAGTTCTTCTAATACTTTGCTTTGTTTTTCTAATTATAAAACATATCAAAGTAAGTAATTAGACAATACTTATTCTCGACGACATTTAGAATGACTATGCTCGCCATGTGTTACATTAGATGGTTGCACCTTTGAATTCTCCTTTTAAATCTCTCAGTCTACGGCAATTAGTTTTCTCTGTTTAGTTAATTATATTATATCTCCTCTTCCTTTGATTATGCCTTTTCGAGGATGCAAGTCAATGTGGGAGTGGCTAGAACAGTGAACGGATAGAGAACTTCAAAGGGTAGATAAGTTATGTCTGAAAAAAGGAAAACCTCCAATAATAAAGCAATCGAAAGCCTACGTCGTTTGGTGATTTTGGGAAAATTCATGTTTCTTTACTCGCATACTTAATTTTTACACTCGTTAATTTGCATCTCCATGCAATTTAAGGACATGAAATTTTCGAATTCTTTTTTTATTCCGCCGCTTGATTCTTGGGATTACAGTAGATTACGTTACGCAGATAAAGGAAAAAGGACGTCAATGCAAAAATCGTACTCTTTGGATTACTGAAGTAGTCAAACATGTAAAGGTACGGTGACAATTCAGATTAAAAGAATATAACTTTAATATCTTTAATTGTCTATATAATTACCATTAGAATAATATGTTACTATATATCATGTATCCAAACGATTATCTTATTTTTCAGCTTCAATTTGACGAATTTTCTCTGCATCCGTTGTTTCATTATGTTTAAATATTAGCGACCTATTTGCCAGTGTATGTACAACAAACTTAACAAGTTTGTTACAGGTTGAAACCAGGATGGATGCACATCATATTCAATTTGTATCCATTGCCATACTCATAGATAATATATGCTTTGCTATTTTCAAATAAGTAGAATATTTGGTTCAGCTTCTGTGGAGAAAAATTACACATCTAAAAAGTATGGTTAGAATATATTTGTCAATTATAAAATTAAAATTATGCCAGCTCTTGGTGTAATAAATTATATTTTTTTACAATAAAAGAAAACTACAGTAATATAAGACCGAAAAAAAAAAAGTTGATACGTATGCATGTATGTATAGTATATGTATATATTATTATTAAAAGGTTTAATTTGGGCCTAGACGATTGATGATTACAGCAGCCTATTAATGTATTCATTTCATGCGCCCAGTGGGCTATCAAAATAACAGAGCATACAATGGTCCACTGATAATTAACCAGCACAAAGTAACCTCCCTCCCACTCTGCCTAGCCCATGGGCTGGCCTTCACTCTTTTTGGGCCCCATTTTGGACTTCTGATCGTAGTCAGGTACCCAATGAGCTTAGGTTACCTTGGGTTGTGGCCCATTTCTTTCATCCTAAGCTCCTAACCCCTTTCCACTAAGCGCCTGTTCTCTTGGATGGGATATTTCCATGCATCTTCCTCTATCGTCTTCTTACAGTTCCTTCTTCCAACTCTTTCTAACTCCTCCCAACACTTTTCGATTCCTTGTAACAACCAAAAAGAACATGCGCTAAGTCCCATTGACCAACCTGTTATAAGGGTCCCTGGTCACCTACTCTGTTTATTAAAAAGCAATAGATATTCATGATCTTCATAAGCACAGTAAAACTGCCAACTGCAACGTAAATAAAGGTGAAAATTGACGCATGACAAATGGCCACATACATGCATGGGAAGGTACCCTCGAGAAAACTAAAAGAAAAAGAAAGAACTTCCACTCAACTAGGTAAATGAAACGACAAAGATTAATTAACAAACCAATTAATTAAGCTGCTAAATCAGAGTGATTAATGAATATATACAATAATTAGTTTCACCATCAATCCCTTTTATTCAGAACAAGTTTGTCCAATACATCATTATCAAAGATTAAAGCCACCAATCCCTAAACGATGCGTAAGGTACTTGGGTCAACTTCATTTCACCAGCATGGCCCCCCAACCTTAGTTTTCACACAGTACCAGTTAATTAGTCTTTTGTAAAAGGAATATAATAATACCACATTTAAGTGAAGATGAGACAGAGAGAGTAACAAGTGTCCTTAATTAATATAATTGACAGCAAATTGTGGACATATGCAAGTAACAATCACCAAACCTGCTTTCCTAGCGATATGAATGAATGTTTTGAAAGAAAGAAAAGAAAGAAATTAAAGTTCTTCAATTCTTACCCATTCAATTTGTATGTACCCCATGCATGTATTTGGATAACTAGATAAGCTGTGCTACAGTGTCTGTGTCTGTTTGTGTTTCTGGCTTTCTGTAATGTAATTTGTCAATGGGGCTGTCATGGTTTCTCCCTCTTGCCCTTTTGAGAAAGGAAATAAAGCTGTGGATAGGGGGTTTTTTTTTTTTAAAAAAAAAGGGGATATATAGTTGTGTTTTTTGGGGGGTTGGGGAGGGGGGGGGGGGGAAGGGAAAAACCATGAATGTTATCATTGGTCTATCCTCAAAAGACAAGTTGTAAGTAGGATTCTAACATGCCATAAAAAGGCAAAATCAAAACAAGATTGGCCTTAGAATAATTCATGAGACCATCTGTAAAACTATCGACATTTGGTTAAAAAAACTAAAAAAGTGTAGTTTAAAGGATTTGAAGTAACTACGTATGTAATCAAAGTCGTATATTTCTATTTAGAAGATTAACTCTTAAAAATTTTGCAGTTAAGTGTTTCTGTTGTGAATCTTAAAAAAGATGTGTGAATGATAATAATGTATGCTATAAAAGGCTTGTAATGATTTATAGTGTCAGTCATCCCTCAATAAAAGCATTCATGATAATATATTGTTTGTAATCCAAGAGAAGGTCGAGGCATTACACAACAACAACAACAATTAAGAACAACAACTCTCTATATGAATTCAGCTTTCGTGAAATTTGGGATAATCCAAACGTAAACAGTCTTACTCTTATGTACATGATTACACGTAGAGAGGTATAAAAATTACCACAATATATAATTCATGAATTATCTTATTTGAAAAGCTTTAGTTGGGCAATTCCCTTCAAAATACCCCTTTCCCTAAATTTTCTAAAAAAAAAGATTTGGGGGAGGGGGGGGGGGGGTAAAGCTTATCTGATGCCCATACTTATTAACCCCAGAGAAGATAAACGTCATTTTCACATAGCACTCACATCCATCGCCCACTGTCTTCCTATGATCCCAATAAAGTCCACAAAAGTGGCTCTTTTTTCTTCTACATCTCTCGTTTTTTGTTCACAGTGATAATCTCCCCGCAGAAGAATAATCAACGACATGTCAAAGAAAATAGTTAAATAATACAAAACACTTCTGATGATCTTATTAATTAGAAAGAATCGTCGTAATTTAGTTGTGACAGTTTTGACAAGCTAAGCACCAACCAGGCTGCTAGCTAGTCATCACTGTAGAATAGTTCACCCCACCTAATGCACGCCTTTCTGGAATTATTATCATTTCTCATCAGTTAGTGTCTATTTGTCCATCTTGCATGTATAATTCATACTTATTGACAGTCATTTTACCGAATCATATATGCTTATCAGGAAGCCGTACAATGATGACTTATACCGTAAATAAATTCAGAATACGCTTCTTAATTTATGTGTGTGTATTTACATATATAGATGTAGGAATATTAGTTCTATTTCTGTGCAATTTTACAAGTGAGAAAAATTGTTGGAATTCTTTATATGAAAGAATCCCGTGGAGTGATACAAGATCTGCCTCTTGATTTGTGCCGAGATATTTATTACTCCACATAAGCACTGTAAAATTTCAATCTTTATTCACAATTTATCAGGCACTTTCATGAAATAGATAAAAATACATCAAAGTTGGTTGATTTGGATTAAAAGGAAATAGCATCCACTTGACTTCCATGGCCTATCCACAAACAATTTTCTACCCTTAACTTTTGGTTTTATACATATTGTAAAACTTTGTGAATGGGTAAGTTCAGAAGCTTCATTTGTCAAACCAAAAGACAATCTCTGATTTCATGTCATGAAACATTGTCAAATATATATCAAATATATCTGAAAAAGACTAGGGCATGGCCTGTACTATCCTTAAACCAAGGCCGTCCAGTTGCCCTAATCCGCAGATAGCATATATATATCCATATTAAGAAGTCCATGTCTCATGTTTTATTTTTGTTTATATTTTTATAGTTTAAAATACGAAAGAGTCTAACATTGAGGGTTAGGAAGCTACTTCGGTCTTTATTTTGAGAAGAACTACACAGTTATACACTACTAGTCATGTTTTTGCTTATTTATCTATGTTAAAGTATAAACTTATTTTTGAACCTTCAATCATCCAGTTAAATTTTTAATTGAAATGGTTCTTGAACATGGTATCAAAGTTTTTTTGACTAAGAGATCTCGAGTTCGAATCTCAGCAACCCTCACAATAATATGTTGTGCGAGGTACTGGGAGTCTTTGCAGCAGCCAAGCTTCAAACCCAAATAGTATTCGCATAAGGTAGGGTGTTAGAATATAAATCTATTCCTAAGCCTATAATTATCAATTTAATCTTTTGGTTGGAATGGTTTTGAACAATCTCTTCGCCTGTCATATTTTTATAAAATACAACTATTTAAAAATAAAATTTAACACAAAAAAATAAATAACAACTCAAACCCTGTCTTGGCAAATGCATGTTCGTATTCTCTCATAAGCATACGTTTAAGATTTGCTTCAACCTTTTTATATCATTTATTAAGTTGAAAAGTCTAACTCCAAATCCCTGCCCTGCCATTGGTTAATCTTTTAAAAAAAATTCTAATCAGGAGATTAACTATTTAACTCCATGAATTAAGATCCGGATCTTCATTTTCTCTCTCATAAAGGCAAAAATAAAGTGCACTCTCTTTTGCAGATCATAAGACCACAGATCACCCACCACGTGGTAACGCCGACATGGGAGATTCCGACAAACTACGGTGGATCCAACGACATGTGCACTTTAATTGACTTGTACCTACTTCAATCCGACGGCTATCAGTCCTCGGGTCTTCCACGTGTCCGGCAAATCCAGAAGTCCAACAAAGCATATGTGACCGAACCGGGACTTTCGTGCCACGTAATTGGGGGGTTGGGACCCACCTGGAGGAAAACGACAACGTTGTGTGGGATATGCAAATACAATGTATTTTGGCGATGTACATGTGGCAGAAAACTGTTGGGTGATGCAAGGCAGTGCACATCCCTAGGCAAGTTATCTCATTGGTCGTATTGATTGATTTGGACTTATTAATTATGGTTTAACTAATATTCGTAGGTTGTTAATCAAATGTTTTGATGACTCAAACCCTTGCTTTCCGCGAGGATTATCTTTGCTTGTCCAAATTAACGTAGTAACTAATCTAGTTTGACGCTACTCTTTTTCTTGCATTAATATCTTGCTCACTTGACTTAATTTTTTTTTTATAATTGCAATTAATCATCAATACGTGAAGTACTTAAACGATTCCATATTATTTATCTTTATTGTTTTTAGGAGGAAAAGAAATAGTTTGAGATTTTCAAAATAGGACGAGCTAGAGACAAGTAATTTGAAATGGATGGAGTATAATAAGATGAGGTATTCAGTTTGTGTGTGTATGTTTTTTGAATAGATATATATGAGACGTAAATACTAATATAAGTAAAATTTAAATTCAGACGTCAACTTTATTCGTTAAAACTTAAAATGTATAATTTGTAGTTTATATTGAAGCATGTTCATGTTCATTAAGTTTTGATTACTTTGTTTTATTTCTTAGAATTAGTGACGAAATGAGAACATACAATCCCTGTTAACATGCATTCCTGAAGATAATCTGATGAGAGTTGCTGTTTTTTTTTTTGTTGTTGTTGTTGGGAGGAGGGGTTCCAACTGTCAGAATGCAAAATAATTTTTATTTTTCTGCGGCTGGGGGTGGTTCACGACCCAAATGACCATATCAAGGATCAGGACAGTTGGACCTTCAAATTTATACCCCTTTTAAAAGCCATCCAGATAACAAATAAATTCAGAACCTGAAAGTCCTTGAATTTGTTACATTACATATTTACATGTACATCTCCTTGCACTATATTGAAGGTTCTGGAATTGGGACCCAAATTTCTCTGTGCTGGGATGTATGGTTCTTATTTGTTTGCCTTTGCCTACTTTTAGCTAGCTATTGTTATACCCCAGTCTTACTAATTTATCGACCATACTCATAGTCTAAAAACAAAAGAGATAAAAAATATGACTATTAATCGAAATTGATGCGTATAAACAAGTTCATTTAGTCTTACGTTCTAAGGTAGTAGCAAGTCGAAACCAAGTGCTTTCAATACGTGCAGCATGGAGCATATGCGCAACGAAGCCTTGGCTTGGGTCATCTCAACTATTCCCGTCTTGAAGAATCTTAATTTGTGAAGTCGATTTTAATACGCATCCCAAAAAAAGTTGTAAACAACATTAAGATATAATTAACAAATCTATCGGAGCTATGAAAAGAGTATGTTCTTTTCGACTTATAAGAAATACTTATTGCTACTTATTGCTAAAACATGTTAAATTATGGTGAAAGTTGATAAAACATACTAAAACATGCTTAAATATGCTAAATGGTTGAAGAAAATATAACCAGGTGTTTTCAATAAATACTTAATAGTACTGAATTGTGTTAAATTGTGCTGAAAATTGCTAGATGTTGATTATAACTACTTATGATATGCCGCAAAAAAATGCCCAGTAAAAATGAGCATTTTGACTCTTAAGAGGCAAGGTGTTGTGCACATTAAAATGTCTAGAGGCCATTTAAACGTGGGTTAATAGACTACTCAAAGGGAAGACAGCAATGGAAGGAAGAAAAAAAGCGAAATGGACAAAACCAACAAGGCACTGGAACAAAAGTACCACACGTTACTACCCCACTGGTTTTTTGTCCACAATAATTTCTTTCAAAAATATACCAAAAAAATTGCACTCGTAGGGCCTAAACATTGGACCTCACATATATATAATCCCCAAGTACCAAAACTCAGAAAAAAAGAAAAAAAAAAAAGAAAGAAAGGAAGGCAACCTCCCAACCAATTCAATTCTCTCTAGCTAGTTAATTAATTAGCTAGGTAGCCCTGTGATTAAACACTAATAATTCCATATATGATGTTTGATGAAGGAGAATACTACTACTCACCCACAGAGGTGTTTTCGAGCTGCTTAAGCTCGTTTTCATCATCGAGTAATTCTTCCAACAAGAAGAATAAGATGTTGAACAAGAGGAGGTTCAGTGACGAACAAGTTCGATCTCTAGAGTCTATTTTCGAGAACGAGACCAAGTTAGAGCCCAAGAAGAAGGTCCAGGTGGCTAAGGAGCTTGGACTCCAACCTCGTCAAGTAGCCATTTGGTTCCAAAACAAGAGGGCTCGTTACAAGTCTAAGCAACTTGAACGTGACTATAACCTCATGAGGGCTAATTATAATGCCCTTGCTTCTCAGTTTGAGAACTTGAAGAAAGAGAAGCACTCCCTTTTTCTTCAGGTGTATATTTATTTCCATGAATTTTCATATAAGACGGTCTCATGGAAGACTTATTGAATATATATATTTATGTATGCAGTTGAAAAAGTTGAAGGAAGAAATGGGTGGAAATAAGCAAGAAGAAACCCAAAGTTTGAAAGGCGATGGAGAAGAAGCTACTAAATCAGAGAAGGAAGATAAACCAGATCATATGAAAGACAATCAAAAGATTACCAGCGAAGAATGGGAAGCGAAGCCAGCCATGTCAATGGAAGGATCAGAATACGGAGCGAGTATGTTATCATCATCAGATGAGGGTTCAAGTGAAAACTATGCAAATGATTATTACTTCGGGATGGAAAGAGGTCAAACGGAGAATATGGATGAGATGCTGACGACTATAATGGAGCCTACGACGGAAGAGGGTAACTGCTGGGATGATTACCCTCCTCCTCCCGAACCCGAGACCCTGTTTGATAAACAGGCTGTTGATGGTTGTGGCCATTGGTGGGACTTCTGGTCTTGATCAAATTCAAAATGATTTGAGCCCATGACCATCAGGATTTGATTTTCAAGAGCCAGCGCTCCGGAACACACCTACAGTGAATGTGCCATCAGTTAGTATATATTTGCGGCTCCTAAGAGGAGCTCCTTGGCCCTGATTGACCGAGTACCAACTTCGAACCTCTGTGTATATATTGATTTCATTAGAGAAATGATATATGAATGCTTAATAAAATGTACTAGGGAGGGAAGTGGGAATGTTCCTTGAATCTTGATTTGATTTAAGTTTTAGCTATCGATCGATATGTATGTGTAGATGAATCAGATGAAGGTAGCACAAGAAGGGGTTCGATTTCGAGTGTTGTTACTAGTTTACATCTACACCTTGGATTAGGGAGGAAGACATACAAATGATGGTTAATACTTGATTCTAGTCATTTTTAAAGTTTCATCAAGCACATATGAAAGTCATTAATCTTCTGCACAATGTTTAGTTAAGGAGAAAATTGAAAAGCCCTTGTATTCTTAAAAGCTTACTTGATAGGTAGGAGGTCAATTCAGAAGTTTCAAGACGAAATAAATAAATAAATGAAGCTGATATATATAGTGTATTATAGGATTGATAAATCAACAACTATATAAGAAAGACCAGAAATTTCTTGTCCATAAGTACGGGACTAAATAACGAGTAAAAGTTTATGTAACAGCTTTAAGTGTCTTATATTAGTATCATACCTATTACCTAATAGTGACAATCTGCGGAGAACGCAAAATTTTTGTACTGGTAACTAATTTTAATAGGTGACCAGTTTAGTAATTTTGTGAGTTATGACGGTCTTTTAAAAAAATTTGGCTAATGGTCATCCTAGACACCATCTTCAATAGTGTAGATCCATCCATGGCAGCAATTGTAAATAGTTTCTGCAAGTGTGGTCATGGACAAGATTAGATTTTGGAATCAAAACGTAGCTTCCTCCAAAACTTAATAAAACAAAATTCCAAAAATAGGTGGGGCATTGAAATTCAAAACATCGCCGTCCCTAAGTTGATAGTCAAGCAATTAGCACAAGTGTTCTATGGGTTGCTTTATTCCACATTGGCCCCCTATGAAGTGTCATGGTTGTCTTCTTTTATCTTGATATATTCGCACAAAGATATCATAGAAGCTAGAAAATAAAAAAAAGGTAGCCCGGTGCACCAGCATCCCGCGTTCACGTAGAATCCGAGAAAGGGCCGCATCCCAAACGGTGAATTGTAGGCAGTGTAGCCTGACTTTATTAGTGGCTGATTCCACGGCTCGAAGCTGTGACCTTTTGATCACACAAAGACAACCTTATCGTTGCTCCAAGGCTTTCCTTCAGAAGAAAGCTAGAAAATAAGTTAGCTATATTTAACTTTAAAAATCCTCACTCATAATTTTTCTACTAGGATGTTACTTCAATTGTTTTTTAAAACCACCTTCAGATAAAATTAACGAAAGTGTTTTGCTATAGAAGAAGAAATTCATCACCAAGACAGTTTGGCCGAGTGGTCTAAGGCGGCAGATTTAGGCTCTGGTCCGAAAGGGCGTGGGTTCAAATCCCACAGCTGTCAATTTTTCTGTTTTTCCTTGTTACTGTTAATGTCCATTACCACTAGTGTCTTCTAATGGGCTCTCTCGTACACTCTGTATTGGGTTGTGTTTTTTTTGATGTATATGTTGGGTTATGTTTGGGTTGGGCCTATCCTCGAACTTGTTTCTCTTAATGGGCTCCCTCCTACTCTATATTTGGGCTTTTGTTCATCAACAAACTGTCAACAGCTTTTCCTACGACACAAATTATTGATGAACATGAACATCAGTATTATCATAATTATCTTTTTAAATAGTATGCTAACATTTTAATGTTAAACAAAAATAATACTTCCATAAATTGTGAGCAAAAGAAGATTAGAGATCCTTAATTGTCTATTCAAGTAAAATGCTAAACTAAATTGATAAAATCCATTAAAATAGATCTGATTAATTGATTCCAATTCTAGTTGGCATTTTCTTAAATTGAAAAACCCCAATTAACCAAACTGAAGTCGTCCGAGCCCAATTGAACTGATCCATGGTCGTCCTTAACAACGAATAATACAGTCATGAAAACCTGTTACAACTTGGTCCGATCACATGAGACACAACAAAGAGCAACAACCCAAAATAGTAATCCAATGGCAGAATGTTAGATCTAAAACAAAGAATGGTTGGTGGGCAATCAAGTTGCAATTAGCACGGCGTCTTATAGTCAGAAATCCCAGCAGTGATGAGAGCGAGGGAGTAAGTGATGAACGACCTCTCACTCTCTGTAACCAGTGCTAGTAGAGGAGACAGAAACTGCAGCGAGCCCATCCCAAGAGTCGCCATTTACATTCTAATCTTACTCTTCTTACTTGGGTTTGGGGTCTCCATCTTCATCCTTCTTGTAGTTCACAACTTCATCTTTTTCCTATCTTTCCTCTTTCTATCCGCCATTGTTGTCGCGTTCGTGGTCTGGAACATTCTCTCATACAGACGCAATGACGCTCTGCTTTTCTTCCTCCAGTCTTCCCCTGATTCTGACCTCCGATTTGCTCGTCATGGCCAGCTTGTCAAGATTACTGGGGTAATCTCTACTTCTCAATTTCCCTCATTCTGGGTTATTCTTGTTTCTTTCATTTATGTACATTTTCAATCATGGGTCAGTTTTATTTTTGTAATTGATGGGACAATTGCACACAGAAATTTAGGGATTTCGAGAAAATTTGGTCACAATTGAACAAAGTTGTCATCTTTCTTGTTTCGTGGAGGGCTTAATTGTTGTCATTGTTTGATATTTTGCTCCTCTTGTGGCAATTGGGTTATTGTACGCCTTCTTTTTGTGGCTGGAAAAATCAATTCATGTTCTTTTTAGTAGAATGAGATTAATGAAAAACAAACCCTAGAAGTCTTCAAAGAAAAATGAGAAGACGTTGCCCTGACTAGCATTGAGCTTGTAAACAACAAGAATGTCATTTTGACAGGAAATGTGGATGCCAATTAAGCAATTCTAGGCATTTGTGGTTTGTTTATCTTGCAAGAACAATTATATAATTGGGCTTTGAAATTACCGTCTACTGGAGATTACCATCTGTGATTATCTATTGTGTCATTTGTGTGGTATGAAGTGATTCATAGAGATGATGTTTTAGTCAATGTTGAGAAAGACTCATGTTTCTTATCCATCAATGTCAGCCAGTCTCATGTGGCAGTGTTTCCCTAGAATCGTCGTATGAAAAGGTTGGCGAATGTGTCTATGCATCAACTCTTCTATATGAATATGAAGGATCTGGATTGAAGGCATTGACTGCAAAAGCGCCTTGCTTTTCTTGGAGACTAGCATATTCTGAGGTATGTGATTCTATTGCAAATGAAATGTCTACTACTTTTTGCAGTTTTATTGAGCATTGGTTTCAAGCTTCTTATATTGAAGATGTAGCGTCTATTTCATGATGATAAATAGTCTAGATTACATTTTACTTTGATTTCCAAATGCGACTAATCATCATGTAGGTAGGTAATGCGTTAAGTGAGCTACATAAAGCTTGTACCTTTATTTTGAGGAATGATTGTCTTTTAATGTCAGGACATTGAACTAGCATTTGATGACTGTAGAATTCCGCTTTACACATGCGAATGTATGAAAACCTGCGGATAATTTATCCACACTGCTGAATTCAACAATCGTGATCTAGATCCCCCCCCCCCTCCCCCAAATCAGATCTGGCAGCAACAATAGTGCGGAAGTTGCATGTTGTGGGATCAGAACGCAGAAGCGTAACTATCATATGTTATTTAGAGCCTGTACTAGTTTTAGCAGAATAATGTGTCACCATCTCAGATCATTTTACCGGCAGATGGCAATAGACTAAATTGCCTTGGCTTTCTTACTTCAAACTTGTGTTCTTTCTATTTTTTCCACCTCTGGTTTACATACTTCCTTCAAGCAAAAGTCGGCTACATCGTATTCAATGGTGTAGGCTGTAGGAATATAACTCATCATTCTTGGTAGCCATTTTTACATTATGCAAGATGCACTTTGTGTTTCTGCTGGAAGCTGCAGCCATGTTTCCTTGTGTGCGTGTGTGTGTGTGAGGCAAAATCAAAATGGTTACTGTCCCGTCTTTAGCCTGTTCAAAGGGAATACAAATATAACATTATATCCATGCATCAATTTCGTAATTATCAATTTGGAACTTCACTCATTCTTTTAGTGTCACGCATGGTCTCCAAGAGGCATCCACTTTTGGCTTTCTTAAGCTTCATTTTTGCATTTGTCTTGATGAATGATTTGTATGGTTTCTCTGGATTTGGCAGAGGTTCTCAACAGACTTCTACATATGCGATAGAAAGTCTGGTATTAGAAGTTTAGTAAAAGCAGGGCATGGGCGTAAGGTGATTCCCTTGATCATAGAGAGCAGGCTTGTGAGTACGAGCGGAAACAGGTTTCTCTCCCCTAATTTGATTAAATGGCTGACAGACAGAAATCTTTCAGCTGAGTCTCGTTTAATACGCCTTGAAGAAGGGTAACTCTCGGTCTCCTTTCTCAAGCCATGGTTTGTTTAAATTCAGTGCTCAAAGTAAACCCTACTTCTATGTGCTTCTTTGCAGCTATATAAAAGAAGGCGACTCTGTTAGCATGATAGGAATGCTGTATAAAGGTGAGGATGACGTTGCCATGATTGTTCAGCCACCCGAGCTGATATCAACGGGCTGTCAGTGGCGAAGGCTACTATTTCCTGTAGATTTTGATGGCTTACTACTTGGGACTCCTCGAACTCACTGACTCTGTACTCTTTGCATCTGTGATTGATCCAACAGTCCAGTATCGACATATATCATCATGCTTTGTACCGTATAATCATACGCAATGTAACCAACAGTAGAATTTTTTGTTAAGATTCATTTTCTTGATTACATTACAGTGCAGCCAATCAAATATACATAGAAATAGTGTTTAATCGAGAATCTTGTTATGTAGCAGTGGTTGTGATTAGAGAAGTTCAACCAGGGTTCCTAAGGTAGATTGACATCTACCTTTGTTGATTCCTGGGGCAAGTAACCAGTGTAATCAAATCATAGTAAGATTATGAACTTTGTTCTCTTTATTCTTTTTAATTGGTTACGCGTCGTATAGATGCATAAAATCTCACTTATGCTATTCTTCAAATTAACCAAATATACCTGAAAGTTAAGTGTTCTGAATTGCTTTTAATTTAGGGAGTGTTCAGTAGGGTTGAAAAGCATTTTCCTAGAAAACCATTTTTCATGTAGAATGATTTTTCATGTAAAATGATTTTCAACTCATATGTTTAGTTGTCTGGTAAAAAGGAAAATGAAGTTTCTGAAAAATGATTTTGATTACCAAAAAATAAACAAAAAAAACCTAAAAAGAGGTACATTAGTGAAAAAACAAAAATAAGATATTTAGAAAAATGAGAATTTATATTTTGTTCTTTGGGAAATTATATTGCAATAGTGGTGTCATTCAGATCAAAGTTGTGACAATATGTACATTTGTTAATTTTTTTGATCTTACCTACTGCCAACAATTTGATGCTAGCAATGGTCATTGATTTCCCATCTTTGAGTAGGAATCCAAACAAAGAAGAGAAAAAAAAAACCTAATGTGTTTTTGTATCTACTTAACCCTGAAGATAAATTACAGAACGTTTTGAATTTCGATGAAATTATGGTTGTTAAATTCACCGGCATCGGGATGATATAGTTTCGTTAATCTTTAATATGCTACCCTTAATCTTCGAACTATGTCACTACTGTAATATTCGAACCATACATCGATGAAATAGACGCGGAAAATAGACAGAATGTGAAACCGTGTGAGCGCCAAAGAAATGTAAAATCAACTTACGCTTTATTCAAAGTGAAAATATTTTCCTTCATTTTAGGGAAAATGATTTTCCCTTGAAAATAAATTTACCCTCCTTGTTTTACCAAACATCGTAAAATGAGAAAATCACCCCTACCAAACACACCCTTACAGATTCGGTCTTGTAATTACCAAGAATATTCATAGGGAATGCACCATTAGTACATTGACTTCAAAACTTAGAGAAGATTAGTTGGCATGCATGCACTAATCACTTTATTCTATAGTTGGTTAAGTTTCTATTTCAAACTCAACTTGGCTTGGAGTGGCTTACGTACCAAAGACTAGACCATTATTGGAACAGTCAACATGTTCCCAGTATCAAGACTAAATGTCTATGTCAATATGTTTGATACTCTTATGAAAGGTCATTACCAAGATTCCCAACTTGCCAAAAAGATTTTTCCAAATAAATAGCGTTGTATGATTAATAATGGTAGTAATGATTTTAAGATAAAAGTATATACAACTATACAAACGTATGTAACTATTGTTTCGATGATATACTAATCACGATGCTTCTAACAACTTCAAAAGTATGCATACTGCGTTGAATTTAAATGATACTTCAAGCAAACATGACTTTCTTGAATAAGAATCCTTCATAATATGTGATACGTTAAAATTGTCGCATAGCTCCGAAAAGTATGTATTTCATCATGTTCATTCCAGTAGTTTAAACTACTGATATGATGAACGGTAAGGAGCAGCAAACAACTGTAAAACAGTATGCAAATACTGAAGCAAACAAGCCCAGAAAATGCAAGCACTAAGATGACTCAGGATTAGAGAGAGAGACATAGAAATCTCTCTTTACCAATTGAGTGAATGTCGTTGTAGCTAAAGATAAGGGGCAGGCTGTTTAAATGCATAAATCATATCCCAAGATGGGGAAAAAAGGATGGACATATCAGAATTCATGTTGACAGCTTGCATTTAGAATAAACGCAGCGCGCAGAATGTGTGGATTTAATTAATAGATTCCAAACCCCACTTGGTTTACAGAGCAGAAGAAAGAAATGAGGCCTTTCGAAGCAAGCTAAGGACTGGATTTTGTACCAATTAGGGTTGCCTTTTTCTTTTTTTCCTGAACTGGTAAATGTAACACAAATCTTAGGGTACCTCCTCTTGAAAGGGTGGAACTTTTTTTTGGGGGGGGGGGAATAAAGGGAAGAATTCATTAATAGCGAGCAATTTACCAAACAGTACTTACAAAGTAAATTAGACTTAAACAAATACAAAATTTATAGTCAAAATACAATCTCTAATTCACCTTTTTTTAAATCATTGACAAGGTTTTTTTTTAAAAAAAAATAATGAATATAATTGACAAGTCTTTAAGAAGCAGTAAAACAATATAATAATTTCTAGGGGGGAACTCTGCTCACATAAAAAATACACTCAATTTTATCCATTAAACAAAAATATCAAGATTCTTTAATACGAAACGTTTCTTCTTCTCCGTGAATTAAATAAAATGAAAAATTTATCAAAGCTAATATACTATAAAACGTGGAAGGTCGAAGTCTATGTTTTTAAATGTATCGTCCTTTTTGCTCAAAAATAAATAACACTAATAATAATAATAATAATAATAATAATAATAATAATAATAAAAGGTGGCGGCCCAATAACTGGAGCAGTGCCCTACAGAAGGACCTCTGCCATAAAGTTTCATCATCAAAAAAAAAAAAAGAATATATTCCTTCAATAAAAATGGCAATCTGGTGCACAAGTATCTAACATTCACGTAGGATTCGGAGAATGGCCCTAACCCAAGGGATGTATTGTAGGCAACCTATCCTGACTTTGTCAGTGGTTGATTCTAAAGTGCAAACCTGTGACCTTTTGATCACACGGAAATAACCTTACCGTTACTTCAACACTCCCCTTCAATATATTCCTTCAATGTTGATGATAAATTAAAATTCATGATCTATCCAAATCTTTTCAAAAATGTAAAAGGGGATAAATAAAGTTAGGGAACTTTACAGCTCCCCCTATTCCTCCCTGGATCCCCCTCCGTAAATTATCAAAAAAAGAAATTGGCACTTTTTGAACCATTTCTATTTGAAGCCATCGAATCTAACCTTCAACAAGTGGGTTAGGTTTGATAGCTCTTCGGCCTTTGAAAGATTAATCCACTATTATATTGTTCTGTAATGCATTATTATAGTCAATCCTTAAAAATTTGTCCTCATTTTCATATTATTATTGTTATTTAATTTAAAGCTGTTGGAAAAAATGCTAAACACTATCTATTGAGTAGTTCCGATTTTTTATTTTTAAAAAAAAGCTATTCTTAAAATAACTTTATTATTGAGCCTTCAACAATCAGTTTAAACTTTTAATTGAATTGGTTGTTGAACATGATATTAGAGTATTTCTGAGCAACATGACTTAAGTTCGAATATCATTAACCCCACATTGATCATTGCGTAAGGTAAGGAGGGGTTTTTGCAACATAGGTGTTTCAAGCCTCAAATCATTTGCATGAAATGACGTGTAAGAGCATAAACCATATTCGTAAACCTTCAATGATCAATTAAACTTTTAGTCAAATTGGTCTTTGAACAGAATTGAAGGCTAACATCTGAGAGAAAGAGGAGGAGGCTGCTTTAAAAGTCAATGCTCACTGTGTTGCATGTAATTAGTATGCAGCAACTTAGATTCCTTGAGATAATAAAGAGAAATTCGCATCGCTTTGCTTCTTTAAAAGTGAAGTTCCTAAATCTTTTGGTCATCACTCATCACTTGATTCCCCTCTCCCTGACAATTTCTTATGTGCTCCCGGAAGCACATACTCTTGTTATCCACGTATATATATTTTTCGCTAAATGTTCTCTCATATGTTGCTTACAATATTAAACTGAACTATTAATATATTCAAATTAGCCACTACTTCAAGCTGGTTTTCTATCCAAAAATAAAGAAAGGTGGAAGATCAATCTTTTAAGGTACAAAAAAGTTACGTTCTATATATTATCTGTTTCTTTTTCAAAGAATTAAGGAAGAAGAGAGTAAAAACAATCTTTAATTTAATTTGAGGTCATCCATTTGGTTGAATTTGAAAGGCTAAAGTAAGAGGGTAACTAATGATCAAAAGGATAAGTTGTATTATAAAAACTGTCTAACTAAAGTAAAAGTCTAAACTAATGGTTGAACGCCAAGTACGGAACCGTCATTACTTTGCCAATAATTCAACGTAAGAGTGTTAATATTTAAGTTCGATATCTTCCCATCAAAAGAAAATACCATATTTGAAGAAACTGCTTAATTTCGGGGGAAAAAAGGGCCCTTAAATCAACGTTATATAATTATGCACTTTGTCACTTGACGGCCCTTGATATGTCTAAACTTTATAGTAATTTTGAAGTGTAGATAAACTCTTCAAGATGGTTTCTCTAATTTAGTACATGATCATAAATTTTAAGCCAATGCAAAAACTTTTTCTAATTTTGTAATTGTCTCATAATTAATAAGGCCTTTATTATTTCTAATTTAATTTTTTACAGCCGGATCGGCTTCATCATTGTTCAATCCATCAACTAATTGTGACTGTAATTCTTCTTTTTTATATATAATTAGAATAGAATGACTAGGACAAGCTAAGCCATGACATTCTATTACAAAAAAGATGTATTATTAGTGAAGGATGCTTAATTGTACGGCCATAATTAGTGACAAAGATCTGTATAATTAACATCAGCCTAATCAACTAATTAGCGTTGCGTATCGTCTTCTGCAACCTTAATTGGTATATTAAACTTAGTTTTCCACTGTAGCTTACGTCTTAGTTATCCCAGTCGGAACCTTCTTATTTTTTTAAAAAATGATAATTATCCAAGCTGAAAACCTTTTTTCTGTTTATTTTTTTATCAATTAAATTTTAAATTAAGTGATGGTTCCAACAGCCTCTGATATTAATTGGTTTGAGTTTATTAATGCAATGAATGTCTACATTATTATAGGTGCATATACTCCTACAAGTTACGTTAGTGTCACATATTAAAACTTGTTTATATGGCATGTATACGCTAGAAAAATATATACTACCATGGGAAGAGTACATGCAACGCTTTACGTACGTACACATGTACTTAATTAGATTATGAGATGCTTATGTCGTCATAATAGCAGTATTATGTGTTGCTTGCTGAATAATTTCTCCTCAATAAAATATAAGTAACATCATATTCTAAAGCCAATTATTGTAGTTATTAGCATAAGTTTGTTGGAAATTAATTTTGAATTACGAAAAAAAAAAACTATGACTCGGTCAAATTAAGGGACCATGCATACCGATCGAGTCCGACGTAATTGATTAGGCAAGTCCCGTTTTCATACTATTATGTAAGTATAACATGTATGGATACCTCCAATCGGTAAAATGGATTCAAATCTTCATGTTCCTCAGGGTTGTAATTTGAAGATATATATAATTATACATCACAAATTGTTAGGTGAAGTTATCTTACACAACTATTCTTCGGTAGAACGAGTTCTTTGAGTTATGATATTTTAGAAATGTCATCGTGACTAATTACTGATCATTTTAGGTGTTTTTAGGTCATGTTCTTTTTGTTGGTAAATTTCAATTTATCAATTTCAGTTAGCTTCAACCCACTTTACCAACTTTAATAAAAATTATCCACTTCAACCCACTTCAACTAACTTTAACCTACTTCAACCAATTTTTCACTATTTTAACCAACTTCAACCCACTTATCTAACATACTTCAACAAAAAAATACTCACTTCAACCTACTTCTACTAATATCAATCAACTTCACCTATTTCTCAACCCATTTTTCCCAACGAAAATAACAGACCTAATGCAACAATGCCTAATAAATCATTTAAAGGTGACTTTATTACAAGTCTTTCTAAACAAGTAATAAGTTGTCCTTATACTATTAAAAGTTACTTTTAAATATGTCCATCTAATACTTTCTCTTGGTCAAATTTTATAAGATCATATTGTTCAAATAAAGGGACAAGAAATATAAAATGCACTATCTCTTATGTTATTTTATGTTATAGACATGTGGCAAACACCAATATTTATTATATTTTTGACTAAACAATATGGTATTCGAAGGTTTTACTAATTTTATACAATCTACATATACTTAATAAAATTAAATAGCTAGGTTTAGTAGAGCATATTTCAAAACTAAATGAGTATATTCCTCCAAAATCTACATTATATTAGGAATAGTACCTTGTAACTTGTTAGATAATTAAATTAGCATTCGTCTTAAGGGTAAGGTTGTATGCAACATTTGGAAGATTTTCTTAGGAGGAGAAGACTTAGCAAGGGAAGAAACAAGAAAGTGGGTAGCATGATCTGACATCTTTCCTGGCTCTTTTCTTAGCAAATCCCTGCTTGAAACGAATTTTCCCAGTAAATTTCTCATGACTTTGACCTTAATAGTACACACTCACACTCCACATCTAAATAAACACTACTACTATTTGTTCTCTATATTTTATTGCTCAGCCCCCCTCATTTGCCTCCTATTTAAGGACCACCCTACTTCACTTGCATTCATCCTCCAACCAAAAACCCATCTCCCGCGCCCCCCCCCCCCTCTCTAGCTCCTGTGTTTCTCTCTCTAAAATGGGTTCACAAGTAGAAACCCTCTGGCTCTTCGCTCTAGGCTCAAGGTTCGAGCACTTCACCCTGGCGAACCTATGCATCATACTCCTCATAGCAGTAGGCTCATGGCTAGTCATGAGCCTTCTCTACTGGGCTCACCCTGTAGGCCCCGCATGGGGCAAGCATTCGTGGACTCACCCGTCCAGATGGACCTGCAAGCCTATCCCTGGGCCAAGGGGCTGGCCCGTCATAGGCAGCTTGTTCCTGAAGACGGGCCTGGCCCACCGCAAGATCTCTGCCATGGCGGAGTCTTGCGGCCCCAGGGCAAAGCGGCTCATGGCGTTCAGTGTAGGGGAGACCCGCATGATCGTCACGTGCAACCCTGACGTGGCCAAGGAGATCCTCAACAGCCCGGACTTCTCGGACCGACCCGACCAGGAGTCGTCCTACGGGCTGATGTTCAACCGGGCCATCGGGTTCGCCCCATACGGAGCGTACTGGCGGACCCTCCGTAGGATCGCGTCCACCCACATGTTCTCCCCCAAACAAATCAAAGCCTACGAAACACAACGAAAAGACATCGCCTCCCAAATGGTAGCGGTCCTCGGGTTGCAAAACGGGTCGTTTCGGGTCCGGGAGGTGCTGAAGTGGGCCTCACTGAGCAACATGATGGGGTCCGTGTTTGGGCGCAAATACGACCCGTTTGGAGACCCGAACAACAAGGAGGTCCAAGAGCTCAAAGAGATGGTGGATGAAGGCTATGACTTACTAGGCATTCTTAACTGGTCCGACCATCTTTCTTTCCTCTCTCCATTTGACCTCCAAAAAGTCCGGTTCAGGTGTTCTCAACTCGTACCCAAAGTCAACCGGTTTGTTTCCCGGATCATCACCGACCACCGGTCCGACCCGGCTCAACTCAACCGGGACTTCGTTGACGTCTTACTCTCCCTCCCCCCACCCGACAAACTTCCCGACGCTGACATGATCGCTGTTCTTTGGGTGAGTATAGTACTCTAATAAATGCCACTCTCTAGTTACTTTTATGACAATTCAATATATTTTTATTTAATATGATTATATCTCCAAATGACACTGTTTGTTGTTTGTTAGTAAGTTTAAAGATAAACTTATATATGGGACAATATTAAACACACAAGTCACAACAATGATAGGTAATGTTTATTCTTGTTTTTATATTCTTATGACATGAATTGAACGCTCTTTGATAAGTGTCTTG
>JACYFF010031954.1:1280663-1297535 GCA_017589665.1 Selenicereus undatus | reverse complement strand
CTTCCTTCTTGGCCGGTACTACGTAGGCTAGGAATGATCATTTTGTGGTTGTTTTTGGTCTTCTATATATTCTTTTCTTTTACTGTTTTATATGTGTTCAGTTGTTGTTTTCCTTTTATTATTTTTGTCTCCCCAATTGTGAGATTATGAATCTTATTATCTATCTAATATTTGCAATTGTATAGAAGTTTTTTTCTTTTTCTTTTGTGGTGTGTTTGTGTTGGTTTCTTATTGTTTTATTAGTCAGTTTCTTCATGGAGGTTGTGACAAGTCTCCCCAGTAGCGTTTGACGATTTAAATACAGTCTTTCTTGTCATAATAATATCTTCCCTATTGAGCATGCACTAGATCAGGAGATTTACAATCTATTGAAAAAAATATCGGATTTGTGGATCCATTGTTCAAGTTGTATCACTGAGGAACAACATTCTATGTATAAAGACAAGCGTTCAGTGAGTATTAAATTATGTCTCATGAAGTTAAGATTTTACTTGATAATAAAGATTGTATTTGTTTATCAAATTTGCATTGCAAGTAACGGATGATACACTAATGGAATTGTCCCTTTCTTTTCTTGGTAAAAAGACCGCATGCCCATTCAAAAATGGAAAGGAAAAATGTGAGGGTAGTTATGAATTTGGTGGGACATGGAACTGCTTTCAGTTATCAGTGTTAGAGTATAAACTTATTTCTGAGTTTGTAACCATCTGTTTAATCTTTTGGTTGAGGTGATCTTTGAACATGGTATGATAGTCTTTCTAATAAAGAGGTCTTAAGTTCGAATCTCAGCAGCTTCCATATTGACTTATTGCGTAAAGTAGAGAGAGCCTTTATAGCAGCCACGCTTCAAACCCAAAGGGTGTTTGTGTGAGGGTGCATGTTAGAGTATAAACCTATTCCTGAGCCTTGAACCATCAGTATAAACTTTTGGTTGAGTTAGTTTTTGAATATGGTATCTGAGTTAGAGGGTGTTTGGTTGATTTATTGCGCAAAGTAAGGCGGGTCTTTGCGATATTCACATTTTAAACCCAAAGGATATTTGTGTGAGATGACGTGTTAGAGTATAAGTCTATTCCTAAACCTTCAATCATCAGCTTAAACTTTTAGTTGAGATGATCTTTGAACACTCAGAGCTAGCTTTCACTAGGGCTGGCAAAAAAACTCGTACCCGCCTAAAACCTGCAAAACCCGCCCCAATGGGTTTGGATATGGGTTGGAAAAATTGAAAAAAAATGGGTATGGGGCGGGTATTGCTAAAATGGGTATGGGTATAGCTCGTACCCGCCCCATACCCGTTTTATTAATACCCGTCTCGTACCCGTCTCATACCCGCCCCATATAAAACTCATACCCGTTTGTTTAAAGTTCTAATTTGTTACTTGTAATTGAATATTTTGCTAGTTGCTTTGAGTTATATGATATTCCAAATTTCGGCAGAATATTTTGTTTCAAACTGTAATTGTCAAGTGCTAATTTATTGTTTTGATTGGCAAATTTTTAGTTGTATTTGATGTGATATGATATGTCGTCGGAAACTTAGTGTTAATGTGACATATTGAGTATTTGATATCGAATATGGGTACAAAATGAGTTTAATTTTTTTTTGTCTATATGTACCCGAATAAAATCCGCATACCCGCTATACCCAATGGGTATGGGTATAAGTATAACTTTATAATACCCAATCGATATGGGTATGAATATGGGTATTAATTTTAAAAATAAATATGAGTGAAGGTACGACTAAATCCGTCACATACCCGTTTCATTGCCACCCCTAGCTTTCACGCCCGGTAACCAACACAAATGATTAAAAGGGGGGGGGGGAAACATAGAGAAGAGAAGGCCGTAGAAGTGTGAGGTAGTTGTCTACATCATAAGGGGCTCACTGCCCACAATCAGATGTACTTGATGAGTTGCATGCACCCTTTGTACACGTGGCTCCTCAACAACGACTAATCACCTGATATTGGATTCTGAGAATTGTAGCCTTTGCCATTGGATTGTGATGTATCAGCATGAGATGCTGATGGATGTGAGTCGAGTGCATGAAGCTTGATAGGGGCAGCCACACAATATTCACACACACATCGTCATCACTCATCATCATGTGAAGCCTCTCACGACAACTTCGCGAGACTCTCCTTTGATTGCTTTCCACCTCTTTTTTAAATCTGTCTCTTCGAAGACCAAAAATATTATCAACATATATCCACTTGGGTTACATATACCTCATTTGGAATAGTCTAACGATAACATGATTGATTCTCCAAAAAAAAAAAAAAGTCAGAGTTGGATTATCTATAAATTGTGTGTACTAGTAAAATTTTTCATCCAAAAAAAACGAGTACGTATAGTTTACATAGTTTACGCAAATCAATGAATTTTTTAACTTGTGAATTAATAAATCTAACTCGTGATAAGTCCAAATTCAATCCAAATTTAATTGTATTAGTTTGTGTTTGATAACTTACAGCAGTTCGTACTAATAAGTTGTAGGTTTAAATGAGTCGATTTGAGTTGACTGCTAAGCAACTTAAGCTAGGAAAACTATAAACCTATAAGTGCCTTCATGAGAAATGTCGTCACACGCATGTTGTTTAAAGTTTCCATTTTACCTTTCTTTATTTTGAAAGATATCTAAATTTCAAAGGAGTTGAATAAGCTTTCACCCAGGCCTCGGTGACCAAGCTTGAGCTCGCTTGATTTCTAGAGCTCATTGAGGGCTTGTTCGTTGTCAATATATTGAAGGAATGGTTAGCAGGTTAGAGTACGTTGGAACATATTGCAGCATGTTAAAGCAAATTGGAGCATTGATAATATTTTTGAAAGGGGTTGGAGCATGTTGAAGCAAGTCAGAACATATTAGAGAAAATAGCAAGTTCAACATGCTAAAAATGAATAGGTCTGAGACATAACTTAAACTCTCAAGTTTAAATGCATGCTCATCCATGCAAGCTTGAGCCGTAGTAGCTCAAGCTATGCCAATCGACCCAAATTTTCTTAGATCCCCCACCATCTTTTATCGGGGAAATTTCATTTATTGATGAGACATTATTTGTTAATGTTTTTACTTGATCAAAATGATAATCTTTATTACCAATTCAAATATAGTATAAAATCAAGAGAGCTCTTCATATGTCAAAAGAAACTATACGTAAAATTTTAGATTAAATTTTATTTTATTCTTTGCTTCTCAATACTTTTTGGTGGGATTCCATTTTTCTCCAAATACATCAAAAAGATAATATATTACAATTACATATTAGAAATTGACATATTATTAATTGTGATTAGGTTAAACGCCCATTGATCACTTGATTCTATTTCATGGATTAAAGTGTTGAATACAAATAAAATTGATATGAATTCTTCAATGAGCAGTTGCACGTACGTGGGTAAGAAAAATACGAAATTAAAGTCGCTCTCGATGCATCTCTTGTGATGATTTCCCTTGGATTGCATTGATGCTTGAAATTAATTAAGATGCCTACTAATTAATGCTGTGAATAATTATCAATAATTATAATTTTTGTAAGCATTAGTACGCACTATAAATTATTAAAAAAAGGATACTCTGTACTTGTGATTGGTAATTTCAGATTTTTAAAGGGTATTTTGATAATGTCAATGAAAATAAACCATTTTAATATTGTAGGCAGTTGTCTTATGAACCTTCAAAATAGAAATTAAATACCATATATTCTTTCTATTATACGCGTTGCCACAAGCATTCGGCATGACTCCTCACAATTATAGAAGGACTATACTTTGCCCCTAGTTAATTAGATTTTTATATTCTTTTTTGTCAAGTACTTGTACAAAATAATTAAAAAATTCCTTAAAGATCACAAAAATGTTACGTTTTTTAGTTGACAATGTCTTGGCAATATTATTTATTTTTATAAGAAAAACGAGTAATTTAATAAGAATTATAAGACATCTATAATGAATATTTCCCCACAAGAATACGTAAAAAATATTAATGTAGATCTTTATCCCAAGAAAGCTAATGATAAATATACTATCGATCAACTCTTAACTTGTATATATACACTATTAATTGGCTTTAAATATATATGACTATTATTCTACTCTATGCCAACAAATTATTCTACTTGGTATTTTGATTTGGCCTTTTCAAATTTTATTAAATCCATCATTTTCATAGTTTGACATTTGATTTTTTGAAGGCCGAAACATTCTTATTACCGGAAGATATAACGTCACAACTCAATGTATCATAGAAAAAAACTGGTTCAATAAGTTTTTTTTTTTTTTTTACGGTGGCGACGGGCATATATGAAACTTATGGACACTTAATTTTCACGAGTTTAGCAGTGTGTAATAGGATTGCGCGCTTAGGTTGACAAACGTTACCAAACATCAAGATTCAGTCATTGCTATTTTTGACTGCAAGTAAATTACGAGTAATCACTAACCATTCACTTTAAATTCTGAACCGTTAATTCTAAACGCTGAAATCAACAAGTTGACTGAACATAAATTGACATTATAAAATGGAGGCAGAGTACAGTTGTAGGGAAAGGTCAACGGCGGCCGGGGAAACTCAATTTTAGAAGACAGCAGGTCGCCTGGGCATGGAGGTCAACCAACATTTATTTTCTGTCTTCCTCTGCCAATTACAAGCTTACACGTATACCTTCGTCACACCTTTTTTTGGCTTCCCCTGAAACGAAACGTTTCGGCTCTATCACTTGGCGGCGGAGACTCGACCCTTGTTTCCTTCTTTTTTTTAAAAAAAATTACATGAATGTCAGAGGAACTCATCGAATTGAGTTTTCGATCAGAAAAAGAGGTAAGAAACTCGTTGGATTGGGTTGTATTTGAGGAAGTAATGCGCCATTATCCAATTCTGCACAATAATTTACATTTTCTTTTGAGTTCTACAAAGATAGAATTTAATTCTATCAAAATAATAATAAAAATAATTTTTAAAAATTTGATATGTATTGTTCTAAAATGTCATCGGTGAGCAAATTCTAAGAAGATTAATGCATATTCGAGCAAAAATGTGTACATTATATTTTTGAGAGTACATATTTCAAGAGTCATTAATTGTATTTTAAAAAATTAATATATGACAAATACACATGTGAAAAATATATACACATGAATAATGAAAACATGAAGGCTTTATGTTGCACCAGAACAATATTTTTTCCTTTTAAATAAAAATGCATTACATGTTATGTATTTTGTTTCTCTTATATTCAATTAAATACACAATATTATTGATACCCACTACAAAAATACGCTGAATCTATCCAAGATATGAAAAGATCATACATGAACAATTTCATCCCCTACTTTGAGAGCAAGAGATGTTAAGGAGATGTTCGTTCCACCAATTTGTATGAGTTACATGCTACTAGTTGATAGCAAATTATTAGATACACTCGAAAGTACGTGCTCTCACATTCTATTTATATATACTTTTTCGGGTGTATTTATCATATATTCTATTTTTTTAATATTATTTGTTAATGTATCTTCTGATAGTATGCGCTCTTAGGTGTATAATATAGGCTTTAATTTGCTTATAGTTCTAGCCAGTAGCCACTCCTATCGATTAGCTAGTAACGACTCTTAACTATTGTTAACTTTCCCCAATAAGTACTTGTGTTTAACCGTTGAAATGAACATACTATGAAATGCTTGGTTATATTTTAAATTATCTATGATTGCTTGCTATATGCAAGTAAAATACATGCTAAACTTTAATGCAATTTTTTTTTTTTGTGAAAAAATGAAAAGAAATGGTCCCTTTCTGTAATGGAAAAGAACTATAAAGAATTTTGAATTAGCATTCGGAAATTTATTCTGTAAACAATAGTAGTACAATTCCCTTTGAATTAATTTTCCATTTAAAATAGTTGTTATTTAATACTCTGGTGTGCTCTGTATCCACTCTGTGGTGGCATTCCCTATTTAAACCCTCCACCCTCCCTCTTCACTTCCACACTCATCAACCCAAACAAACACCAAATTAATTAGAGAAAAACCTTTGCCTAATTAAGAATCCATCTTAATTCCCTCTCTCCCTCTCTCTCAAAATGAGAGCAAGCATAGACAGCATTTGGGTGTTAGCCCTCTTCTCAAAATGCACCCCTCTTTCTGTCTCCACCATCCTCTCCTCTTTCGTTCTACTAGTTCTCGTTTGGCTAGCAGTGGCTACGTTCTGCTGGGCCCACCCTGGCGGCCCGGCATGGGGCAAACACCACCTCACTCATTTGTCCAAGTGGGCCAAAAAGCCCATCCCCGGCCCGAAAGGGTACCCCATCGTTGGCAGCATGGGGCTCATGACGGGCTTGGCCCACCGCAAGATAGCCGCTGCGGCCACCCGATGCGGGGCCAACCGCCTCATGGCGTTCAGCATAGGCGAGACACGCGCGATCGTCACGTGCCATGCTGACGTGGCCAGGGAGATCCTTCACAGCCCCAACTTCGCGGACCGGCCTGTCAAGGAGTCCGCGTACAGCCTCATGTTCAACCGGGCCATCGGGTTCGCCCCCTACGGGTCCTACTGGCGTGCCCTACGTCGGGTCGCCGCCAACCACATGTTCTCCCCCAAGCAAATCAAAGCCTCCGAGGCCCAGCGGGCCAGCATCGCCTACGACATGGCCCGGCTCTTCCTTGACAGGGCAGAGGCAGGGGCCGGGCCGTTCAGGGTCAGGGATGTCCTACGGCGGGCCTCGCTGAGCAACATGATGGCCTCAGTGTTCGGGCTGAGGTTTGGGCTCGACGAGAAGCCCGACAGTGAGAGAGTGGCTGAGCTGGAGGAGATGGTCGCAGAAGGGTATGACTTGCTGGGCATACTAAACTGGGCAGACCATCTCCCCTTCCTCGCTGACTTTGACCTCCAAAAAATCCGGTTCAGGTGTGCTCAATTAGTTCCTAGAGTGAAACGGTTTGTTTCAAGGATTATTGCGGACCACCGGTCCAACCCGGTTCAGCAGCCTCGGGACTTTGTGGATGTTCTCTTATCCCTCCAAGGCTCGGATGAACTCTCTGATTCTGACATGATCGCCGTCCTTTGGGTTAGTACTATGTGTCTCTTCAACCCTGTCCATCGTTTGTTTTCAGGCTTTTTAATAAAAATAAAATTTGTGAACGAGATCATTCGAGTTCTAAAATTGGCCTAAAATATTTTATCTTTTTACCGTATATATTTATTTATCTGATATTTTAGTTACATTATTGACTTATTGTACATAACTTCGTAGTATATATACTACATTATTTAGAAATGCTTGGAGTAAAAGATGTAAGGGGAGACAGAAAAGAATACATATTACTGTAGGAATAAAACATGTGGTAAACGAAAGCAAGTTAGCGAAAAGATTACCATTTCAAAAAGCATTCTTTTTAGGTTCGAATAGGTGATCCACATATTTTAAAGCTTTCTAAGGGATCAGTAACGAAAGTAACAAGGGGACCAACTAATATTTCTAATCTTTTTTTTTTCTTCTTCTGTTTTTTGAATTGCTTTCTTTTTGGTGGGAGGGATTGACAATGTCGTATCAAATCATTCGAGATTCCCCAATCTTTGATCTCTTCTTTCAAGCTTTTCATAAAGGTGAAAGATTAATACCTAAATCATGATTAATATGCTTTTTTACATATTTTCCAGGAAATGATATTTAGAGGGACAGATACGGTGGCGGTTTTGATAGAGTGGATCATGGCTAGGATGGTCCTCCACCCAAAGGTGCAGGGTCGGGTCCATGAGGAGTTAGACAAGGTGGTGGGGAGGTCACGTGAGGTCGCTGAATCCGACATCCCATCATTGGTCTATTTGACGGCTGTGATAAAGGAGGTCCTGAGACTCCACCCTCCAGGCCCACTTCTCTCGTGGGCCCGGTTGGCCCTCCATGACACCACCGTGGATGGCCATCACGTGCCCGCCGGCACCACTGCCATGGTCGACATGTGGGCCATTGCCAGGGACCCCAGTGTCTGGCCCGACCCGGACCAGTTCGACCCCGACCGGTTCCTGACGTCCGACCCAGCCATGGAGTTCTCGGTTCTCGGGTCGGATCTGAGACTGGCGCCTTTCGGGTCGGGTAGGCGGGTCTGCCCCGGGAAGGCTCTCGGGCTGGCCACCGTCAGTTTTTGGGTGGCGTCATTGTTGCAAGAGTTTGAATGGGTGACGCCAGCTAATGACGTCACGATGGACTTGTCCGAAGTGTTAAAGCTATCGTGTGAAATGGCTCACCCACTTACTGTGGAAGTGAGGACCAGGCGATCATCTCAATCAAACATACTAGCCTGAGATTATGAAGAGGAGAGTGAAGTTCTCAACTCTAATCTTGACTAACCCTTCATTAATATCCATACATATCATGACTATAATGATAAACGAGACTCAGGTTTTCATATTAGTTTTTGGTTTCCTTTTTTTTTTTTTTTGGTCTTGATTTAGTGTGATTGAGTGTGTAGGCTTTTCGTTACTAAGAGCTAAGTCTGTAAAGTGTGTCCGTTTTGACAGAACTTTTGTGTTTCGATTAATCTTGTACGTACATGTATTACTAGAATGTAAAAAACATATTATATATACGGACTTTCAAATTCTTATGTATTACATATTAGCTACCGAAATGAAAGCTAATTTGCTTTTAATTTTTCTCTAATAAATGCATCTAAAATATTAATATTTTGATTACATTTGGACTTTTATATGGAAATTACAAGTTTTTGAGTCAAAGGTTCATACCGATGACATACGGCGCATAGTTAGACAAGTAAGATGCTATATCTATACATAGCATAAGATTCATTTCTGATAAAACTTTATGTCTCTAAGACTCTATCATTTTATTATTTTAGTTCATATATTTCATTTAAATAGAATTGAACTCCTCTTCATATACAAGTTGAATAGAGTTCAGTACTAATAAAAGGTGGATACAGTTCTTTAAGTGGATTAGAGTTCTTTTGTAACAAATTTTCTTTGTTTGTAATTCTCAAAGTCAAAATTTCACCTCAAAAGGGTAAGGTAGTGTTTGGTTGAAAGGAAAATGGTTTTCCCGAAAAATCATTTTTTGTGAAAAATCTTTTCTAAGGAAAACTGATTTTCATGTCACATTTTTTGTTATTTGGTACAAGAAAAATCATTTTCCTTAAAAAAGAGGAAAACATCAACTGAAATGTTTAAATGACGAAAAATATTGAATGAATGGTTGTCGTTGAGATAAATGTTAATTAAAGGAATGAATTTTGAGCTTAAAATTCATATTTGAGTTTTTTTATACACTTCCTCTCGGATAATCAAGTTTCGATCCAAATACTTGAAATTATTTTACTGACAAAAAATTCAATTGAATTGTTTAAGTGGCGAAAATTGTTGATTGAATTGTCGTGGCAGGGAAAAATGTTGACCAAATAAAGGAATATCGTGCTCAAAATCTAGATTTGAGTCTATTTTAATCTTTCCTATCCGATTATCAAATATGGATCCAAACTATTGAAATTGTTCCAGTGGTGAAAAATTTTGATTGCATTGTTCAAGTGTTGAAAAATATCAATTGAATTATCGTTGTGGAAAAAAATGTTGATCAAATGAAAGAATATCAAGCTCAAAATCTGAATTTGAGTCTATTTGAATATTTTACATCTGATGATCAAGTTTCAATCCAAACCGTTGAAATTGTTTTAGTGGCGAGTCAACTGAATTATTTTAGTGGCAAAAAATGTCAATTAAATTGTCGTGGTGGAGATAAATGTCAATCGTATGAAAGAAATTTGAGCTGAAAATTTAATTTGAGTTTATTTTAATCTTTCTCATCGGATAGTCAAGTTTCAATCCAAACTGTTAAAATCAAATTTTGCACCTAAACTTCAGCTAACCATATCATCAAATATTTGAAGGAAGAAAATTAACTTCCTATCTTTGCAAAAAGGAAATCATTTTCTTCAATTGTGGGGAAATCATTTTCCATGGAAAATATTTTTCCATCCTTTGTTGTGCCAAACAACAGAAAATTGAAAAATCATTTTTCGGATAAATAATTTTTCTTCCAACCAAACACTACCTAAGTGTAAAATTAGATAAGTCAAACAAATTATATAAAAAACTACGTCATTTTATATAAATGAAAATATTTGTTCACCTTTAAAAAGCTGTTTTACCTAAAGACACTAATAGTTTCATCTCACAGAACGTGAAAGTAACATTACCAAAGTCAAAGAGCACAGCAACATGCAATTAGGCTCGAGTTAAATGGAAAAACATGTGGTGACATCAATTATTGATAGAAGTGGTTATTATAATTGAGAGCAGCCGCCCACAAAAGTTTCTGAAGATTTGATGGATCCAACCAAGCTAAAGAGGACACAAGGGGGCCCAGCCCAACCAAAGCAGCCTTTATACCTGAAAAATACCACATTTGGGATCGTATTTACTACTGTATGCTCCACCCTTTTCGGGTTCGACCACAACGTTTGGTAGTGGACACAAACGGGACATTGCCAATGACAAGGCTACACTTATATCACACATGTAGATCCAGTGCTGACAATAATATGTCCGACCTGAATGATCAAATTTATCTGACACAAAATAAATTGAATACGTTTATGAATTTTTTGGCCGAATTTTAAATTCGGACACAGTATTTTTCATATTTCTATTATCCAAACTTAACTTTTACCCGAATTTAACTTTGTGTGAATTGTCCGACCTGGAAAAAGCCAATATCGGACATCAATTTCTTGTCAAACTTATAATATTGTTCGATTTGTCCGATCCCAACCCGAAATTTTGTCAGCGCTATTTAGATCTATAGATTGGATGACATGATATGATATATACCTAGAAATTTTTATTTTAGTTTTAAAATTGGATCATAAAAATAAGATATGGTTCTTAAAAAATACAAAATTACTACATAATATAAGGTAGATTGAGTATGTAGAATGTAGACCCAAAAGTACCTTATAACTTGCAAAAGAGAAGAGGGGAACTGACATGGTCAAAGGACCAAAGTAGCGTATTATCGGCCAAACTCATGACCTACCAAGTCAACATGAGGTACCGCATGTGAACTGTGAACAGAATACAACACAACCTTTGTGACGATTTTCATGGCTTGTGTAATTTTATTTTTTTTCCCCTTTTCGAATCTGAGTTGACCCGTTGGGTTTTTCTAGTTGTCAACTATTTTTCCTCCATTTTTTGTACCCGAACCCACCATAAATAAAGAGGGTTCGTTTCGAATTTTTCGGGTTTGGGTAGAACTCCCATCCCTAAATATAAACCACTAATTCTATATCTTTAAATTATCCTAAATGATTCAATTAATTTTTTGTTTGACTTTATTTATCTCAGTTGCTATTTATGAAGTTCATAACTTTTTATTTTTTCCACTAACTACTTATCGATAAATTTTTTAATTTTTTCAATGATACATATTTTTTAAATATTTGTTTCATCATGCACCGTGCATAGCACGAGTTTATACTAGTTGGAATGTAATACAAAGCTATGTGATTTTGAGAAGGTTGAGGATAAAGAACGAAGAGTGATGCGTACCCTTGCCTGACATGAAAAGATGAGAAAGAGAAATAGTAGTTTATATAGTCATGTATTTCAAGATTTCTTAAATTAGCTTAGGGCCCAAAAGTTTTTGTTTTTTTCTTTTTGGGTTTAATCAAAGGTATCCACCGTCAATTGCAGTGAATAATCCCCTCACCCCGCAAGCTCCACTTAAGTGTAAAGGGCTGACCAAGAATTACTCTCCATTCCCAGAGGTCAAGGATCGAACCCCTAACCAATTGGTTACGGGACGAAGTGAACTACCACTACGCCACAACCCCTTGGTTGAGGGCCCAAAAGTATATATGGATGATATAAGAAACACTCAATTACTGAGTACAATTAATCAATTATTGCTTCATTTTGTCCCTCATTGTCTTTCGTCTTTTCTGGCAACCTCCTTATCAACAGTGTTTCCATTAGTAGTGGGTTGTGTTTTTCCAAAGAAATCTGGTACGAACCGTGGTGGATTGCAGCATGTGAAACCTTTTGCTAATCAGGATCTTAGCAAACCTTACTAATCAAATTCAATTGCTTTAGGAAAATATAGCTAATTGAGGCTCAATCGGCCACTAACCCCCCCCCCTCTTTTTGTGCATGTATACTTTATTCAATATTAGATTACGTCATTTAATCAAAACTCTTATCAGAGAGAAAAACTAACAATTTTCTCAAATTAGAAAGACAGATACAAACATAATAATGCATGTAATTTGAGATAGTGTTATTTGCATGTAATTTGAGATAGTGTAAGCAATAATGCATGAGATCTTAAGCGAAACCATAATAAAAGGTGCAGTCAACCAAAAAGGCCTAAACATAACCCAAAAAACCAAAGCCAAAACGGGTTATAATGGAAATTAATGATGATTGATGGGAATTAGGGTCGGCTAGTAGAGTGGAAAGAGCAAAATTCGAAATTTCCTTTTCATAAATTAAAGAAGAATGAAAAGGACTTGATTGGGTGGGTAAAGGGTACTCGACCCACACAAGTACTATTAGTGGACACTTGGTAAATGATGCTTCATCAGAGCAAAATGTGCTTCACCATTTTAACTTTTTTCTGTGTTTCTTTTGGTCTTCATTTGGCCAAGTATGCCAAGACAAGGATTGTCACTTTGATGGCAAATCTTTTTAACATGATCCCCAATCATAACGTACCTTTAATTTCGTCCTATCCAGGTTTTAGCGCACTTGCTAGCTTCCCCTAGGCCCTAGAGATCAATCGCACCATCGTATCCTCATCACAAACACTCTTCAAATCTTATTGTGCTTCATTTTTTTTTTTGGGGGGGGGGGGGGGCGCCGGCTTCAGACATTTTATAATGAGAATTATCATTTTTTATATCGGTTATTAAAGGTCTGTTCTTTTCATAGGTAAATTGAAGTGGGTAAAAGAGTAAAGTAGGTTAAGGTAGATTGAAGTAGATTGAGGTAAATTAAAATATGTTGAAGTTGGTTAAATTTTTTTTTGTGATAAGTTAAACTGGGTTAAAATAGTGAAAGTGGGTTGAGGTTGATATATATTTTAGAATTGATCAACAAAAAGAACAGGGCCGAAGGTGTTATGTCTTTTTCAAATATTAGAGTTGTATAAGTGTTTAACTAATAATTTCTAAAAAATTAGTAATGTTCCTTTGTACTCCATCATTTTGTGTTTTCTATACTCATTAATAGTACGTGGAATGAAATCAAAATTTTAAACGAATAAAATTTGACTTCCAAAAGTCAAGTTTGAATTTTTAATTTGTCTACAATTGCTATTCCATTCAAAAACATTTATAAAATCATTAGATGTTTTTTTAAGAGCTAATCCTATTAACCAGTCCTTGGTTTAATAATCGAAGTGATTAATCAATACTTAACACTATAATAACCACAAGATAGTATGGATAATTAAGAGGTAGGATTACGCTGTCATGACCACCAAAGTACTAGGAAAAAAGATTTCCATTGTCATTTTCATTAATGATTGAAAAATACTTTGCAAAAGCATAGGGCTTTCTGGCCTCTACCTTTTTTTAAAACCCATTTTCATATATCTTGTTATATATTAAGCAGCTAATTAATCTATATTCAATAAGAAAGTATTGTAGCTTTGTCATTAATTAGATTGAAAAGCAATTAATACGAGTGGAGACAATAAAGTCTAGATTTTTTTCATTATTTTTTTTGGTGCAGAAGAGGGGTCAAGCCCTGATAAAGTCTAGAATTGATTGAATTGAAAGTTGGCAATAATTCTCAAGTGAGGGTTAAAGGACGAAGACAAGCCACCTTTAGTTTCTGTGAATCAACATATCCCCTTCAAAGATCTCGTTGCTTCCATTATGTTTAGATGTCCAAATCGCATCTGATATTCGCTCTCTTTTTTAACAAGTGAAAATTAGTTCAATCGGTTCAACACTTGTTCGTCTTATGTAATATTAGAGGTGAATCATGTCAATCTATAAACTATATGCTTTTCAAGAGCTTTACTCCTTATTAACCAACTTGATGTGAGAGGCACCTAATTAATCGTCCAATAAAGGCTGATTTGGAGGAGGGAATATTGAGTAGCTTGGTAGAACGGCAGTAGTATCACAGTTTATGCTTTTAAATAAGGGGTACCATTTGTTATTAGTTTTTATTTGTACTTTCATCAAGTCGTTGAGTTGGTGATTTTACTTGTTGATCTTTATTTTCTCTTGTTATAATAATTAATGGGAAAAAATGGAGGATTAAAGGTGAAAAAAGGTAAATTTGTGATCAAATAATCAAGAATATGGAAGTAAGTGCAGACTAGTAAATTCTTATATAAATCCCCCTAGTATGAACGAACAATGCACAAAATACAAGTGGTGTTCCCATCCAAAGTCATTTGACAATGGTTGAAATAACTCATTTGCTCATATATATATATAGATATGTGTGTGTGTGTGTGCGTGCGCGCGCGCGTGTGTGTATACATACATACACTTATATGTACACACACACACACACACACACACACATATATATATGTATGGGACGATCCCACTTTTGTATGGTCAATGCGCTCCCTAACATTCGATAAAAAACAAACGAGCAATGCACATAGTCCAGTTAATATTCCAATCCAAATCAATTAGTAATGGGTGAAGTAATTCAACTATGTACCCACTCAAAGCTATCATTCTGAAACGATGTCACTTTTATATAATGCAATACCAAGTGCGGTAACTGCTGTATTTGTTGTTGACCTTATTTGTTTGCAGCTTTATTTAGCACCCAGAACTATCAAACTGGAAAGACAGAGTTGCTTTCATGGAGCAAGCGTGACAACTGACAACAGCACCACCAGCTTCGAATGCATCACGCCCACTTCTTGATTCTGTAAAAGCATCTGGTTACTTCGTTGGTCCTTTGACATGTTTCTCCCTGGACATGACCTAATGGCCACTCCATTATATACATTAGAGCTAAAAAAACAGGTTGACTTGGGTTGATCTATTTAATAAACATGTCAATTTTATGTGACTTTTGATTGAAAAGTAATCTGTATTCAAGCTAAATGTTCAAATTGTTGGGTTTAATGGCCCAAATCCTATTCTCCACGGAGCCCCGAAACCATGGCCTGTGCATGGCCAAACGTGACCCAGACACATCTTACAGTGGCCTCCAAGGACGGTCCTTGGGCTAGACCATAGTCCATGGTGAGCGCAACGGCTGTTTCTACTAGGGGTTCCCCGATCTTAACATATTGATTGTTTTATAAGGAACCTAGCCTTGGGCTCCAAAAGCATCCTCAAGGATAAACAACACAACACACAAGCATCATCCGATTATCCAGAAAGTTGTTCTTCTCTTTGACTAGCCAAGAGTTCCACTATTCTTGTTTAGAAAGAGTGCGTTCTAAGTGAATTTGTAATCACTAGTTGATCTTTTCTTAGGACACATGACTCTTAGATCAATTCTGCACTCTACATCACCATAGTGGATTTTTCACTCATCGCCGCCCGTGGTTTTTCCCGTTTAGAATTTTCGACGTAAATCTTGGTGTTTGTTATGTTATCTTGTTATTATCATATCTTGTGATTCCTTGTTGTTTTCACTCAAATCCTAACCGATCCCAACACAAATTGTGTTAACTTCATATCAAAATCAATTCGATTTACATTTCTTTCATTACCTTCAGGTCCAATCTGGATAGGACTGAAAATAGGTACGAGCCGATCTAAACCCGAATCCGTTTATCTTGACTTCACCGTTGGTATTCTTAATTCTGTTGTATAGATTCATTTATGTATCATAGAAAATATATCAAATCTCTTCATAGCAGAGATTATCATCACTTTTATTTTATATATCAATTAAAAGATCAATGTAATGACAAAATCGTCAACTCTAGTTGTTCACCTGAACAATTTAATTTTTGAAAAGATTGTTCATCACTTTCTAAAGGGACCGTTTTATTTGTACACAATATGATGTGCAATTATGGATTGTGTTTTGGGCCTAGTGAAGAATTACTCAGTGGATAAAGTGTAGTTGGCTCTGTCAAATTCACTTTTGCAAAATGAGTGTCTGTTTTATTTCCCATATACTGTTTTGAACTTGTGATGGTGTCAACTCATGTAGGTTGGACCAATTACCCTTCTCATGTACATTTTTGCAATTAAAGCAGGCACACCTTTGGCCCCTTTTTGAGAGGGAAAAAAACAAAAGAAGAAAAAGGAATGAATTGAACTCAGCTCATACATCACACTATGGCTAGGCATATTTATGTCATGTTTTTTTCAGCTCTAAACACCATTAAATCTAAAGCTCATAATTCTTCATGATTGATTCCAATTTCTTGTGGCCTCCTTACTATTTCTTGTAATTTATTATTTCATCATACAGTTGAAAAGAGTAAGGCCTATAAAATTTTTATGTAATCTAACAATGAGATCTTGACTTGCTAATTAAGATTGTGGCCGAGAGTATTGGTTATTGAAAATAGTTTAATACTCTTGGAGTCTGGGACATTGTGTAAAGGGCATTTGGAATGATTTGAAGTGGTTACATATGTTATTAAAGGTGCGTCTTTCCTTTTCGGAAGTCCGTGTTTAAGAATTTCATAGTTAAGCATGCACATTGTTGAATAGTCTTGACTCTTGAGATGGGTACCCTCTTGGAACTTTTATTATGTAACATGTAAGTAATTACAATTTATGCCGGAAAGACGATTTGTGGAGGCAATCATACATCTTTAAAATCTTCAAGGCAATTCTGGCAATTGCGCCTAAGGCTCATGAAAGAGCTAGGGCGTAACAAGTCGTTGGAGCTAAGAATGAAAATTGCATATTGTTATATAT
>JACYFF010031954.1:1235945-1252460 GCA_017589665.1 Selenicereus undatus | reverse complement strand
CAAATTGGTTTACTACTGTCATTATAAAGACAGGGACACAAACATTTTGAAAAATCAGTTTGGCTTTATGTCAGTGAGACCAACCAACACGGAAGCAATACATCTCATAAGAACGTTTATGAATCAGTATAAAGACAGGGAAAACGATCTACAAATGGCATTCAAAGACCTAGAAAAAGCTAATGACAAAAAATCTAGGAGGTGTCATGGAGATCCTTGGAGAAGGTTGTCCCAGCTCCACATATCCAAGTTGTTAAAGATAGGCATGATGAAGTGTGAACTCGTAAAGATGCTAGGACAAGTAGAGCATTTCTCAATAAATATCAAGTTGCACCTTGGATATGCTTTAAGCCGTTTTCTTTTCAATTTTAAATATCATTATGAATGAGCTCACTAGGGCGACTCAAGACGAGATACTATGGTGTAGATCATTTGTTGATGATATATTATTTGTTGATGACATTATTCTTATTGACCCGACTAGAGGAGTTAACAAGAAGTTAGCACACAGGAGTCCAATGGTTTTCGATTAAGTAGGACCGGTAGGAAGAAGGAGTACTTACAATCTAAGTTTAGCACATAAGCGGGAAAGCAAGATGGAGAAGTAACCATTGGCAATATTTTCATACCAAGGGCTCACAAGTTCAGATTCCTAGAATAGATAGTACAAGGTAAAGGCAAATTGACGAGGATATCATTCAACTCACAAGGTTGGAATGGCAAACGTGGAGGCAAGCTCACAAACTTCGGGTGACAAGAAGATCCCAACAAAACTGAAGAGGAGTTTTTACCTCATGGTGGTTAGACCTGCTTCATTATATGGCTTTAAATGTTATCTAATATAGTAGAATCAAGTTCAAAAGATGATGGTTACAGAGATGAGGATGACTCCTTGGAGGGTTTACGGTATATAAGATTGGTTCCAACAAGAATCAAAAAGATTAGGGAAACATCAAGAGAAGGAGAGGCTCAGAATAGGATAAGATGCTGGAGGGAAGACAAAATCCAATTTGTTTGGATAAATTAAGAGGAGGAGCACAGTCGCACAGATGCACTTGTAAGGAAGTGAGAGGACAAATATTCTGAAGTGTAGGAACTGAAATGAAGTTTTGAGATTAACTTGACTCATTTGTGAGTCACAACGATGTGGCCTGGAAGAGTCTTTGGAGGTCTAGATCAAGGCCACATAACAGGTTTGACTTTCAGCGCCCTTTTAACTCCTAGGCACCTAGTAATGACTTGCTGCACCTATCATCCACATCTGCACAAATAAATCTGATCATGAGGGCACTTTAACTTTCCCACTTGTACCATTTCGGCAAATTGAACTCCAACTGGTAATTTGTCATCTACCATGTTGTGTTAGTGTGTCTTGGGATGTTTCTATATTGGCAGGAGACTTTCAGGCTGTATAATTTTTATTAATTGTGAACATTTGTGATGGTTGTCACTCCCCTTGCCGACTTCTATGGTTTTTACAAAAAGAATTTTTAAACCGACAAATCCAGAAAAGATGTTCACCACAAAATTCTGGGTGGGTCTTCGGAGGTTAAGGTCTCTTCAAGTAGGGAGAAGGTTGGTTGAATTTGGATTGCCGTAGACCCTACTAACCAGGCGAGAACCACATAAGGTGAGGAGGTGATGGTGTGCGTCTACAAATTTTATTATAAATCTGTAAGTATCATTAATTAGTGCATAGATAAGACGTTTGATCCTTTTAATGGGGAATGTCAGGAGGTACAGGTACAATCATATTTCAATGAAATTTAAATAGTCACAATGGCATTACTAACTTTTAACCCTCATACAGCTCAACAAGACATTATGAAGAATAGGGACATAATATTAACCAAGGAGGAAGACAAAGGAAGAAAAAAGAAAGACATATGCATCTTATTGAACCTTCTGACCTCCATCCCTCAAGCCCACAGGAGTCTACTAGCACCAAGGAAGCAAAGGAAGTTCATAACTTAGTCAGAGATACCCTAAACCAGTCCAAAAGTGGCTTGTTCAGTTCGATCAGAAATTGGCCTGATTTTGTCTGCCTTTTGGGACCAGCTACTGAGCGGATGATTGACTGCATTGATCACCCCCTTTAAGTTTAAGAAGTCAGCTTTCCAACAAATCAAGTTTCAAGGCTTTTGGACACCATTTGGTCAGTCAACCAGCAAGATTTTTCAAACTGTGCAATTATGGCGGCAATCCAGCAAAGGGCAGAATCAAGGAGAATTTAGTTGACTTAATGAAGTCCAATCTTTTTAAAACTTTGGGGCATGAAAGAAGACATAAAAACTTATCAAGTCATGTGCTCAAAGGATCCCCAAAGCACCCCCCCCCCCTTGTGCTGCCTTTATCCAGCCAAAGTACAAACAAAAACACCCTTTTACCCAGTTACATACTAGCCAGTACAATTGAAAGCATCATTAGTCCTAATGAGGTGGCCAAAGCTAGATTAGACTTGTTTGTGTTCTCTGGGTGACTGAATTGACTCCCTCTCTTCCCTAGTGTACTTTCGGTCTGGCTGACTTTTGGAGGTTGAATTGGCTGAGTTGCTGCCTTTAAAAGCCAACCACAACCCTTTTGTAAATCAACTTTGATGAATGATAAACTTGAGTTAGAAACTCTCCCCTTTGAAATCCTAGTGTTGTATCTTGAGCTTGGCAACTCAAGTGGGTCTCTAGATCTCTTTATCTCAAGTGATTCGTTTCGGTAATCTAGTTGATCTAAGGAGATTGCCCAAGTGTACCCACGGGTGGCTCTTCGGATTATCCATTGAAAGTTCACTTGCCTATCTTTCTTTGCTTAGTTTCTCACATTCTGTCCGTAACTTTTACATTCTGTCCATGTATGTTCTTGACTCCCTTTGTGAGTTCAAGTGTTGTTGAGGCTATGATACAGCAGTACTTTCTATATAGCCACGACTTTTGTTTTTTATTTTCTTATATGTGATGAGAATTAAAGCATCACAAAAGAATGCAAGATGCAACCCAATGCAATTTCATATGTCCAACCTAGAACCATAATATTTTGCAGAAACTGATGCTTATACTAACTCTTCCTAAGGAAGAAAACAGAAAAGCAGATAGCCATAGGACCAAGGACGCAAAGTCTCTTCAATCGCAGTACATGAGCATTTAAAAGTGCACATATGACGTACCTACTTAAATCAAGTTTCCTTTTACGGATTGCAAATTCCAAGCGAAGAGGTGTTGATACAAGTATATCACATCGCAATTTTGAAAAATCAGCACTTCTGGCAAGCTCTTTAGTCATTAGTTTGATATAGAACTTCTTTCCTTCAGCGAGTTTCTTGCATTCTCTAGTTGTTTGAGCAGCTAGCTCACGTGTGGGGCAAAGAACAACAGCACGAATAGCATTTTTCAATCCATGCTAATGAGAGAAGACAACAGTCACGTCACCATCAATAAAATAATATATTTCTTTTTTTTTTTGCAGTACATGACTTCTGAATGGCGCACATACCTTCAGCTTCATCAATATGGGGCAAACAAATGCCAAAGTTTTGCCAGATCCAGTAGGAGCACAAGCAAAGAATTCACGTCCCTTCAGGATGTGTGCAAAAGATATTACCAAAAATTATACTTCGCAATCAAGAACGAAGACTTGTACACAGACAATCAATGAGGAATCAAATCTACATTCTACAAAGAGGAGCTAGAACAGAAGGCATACAGATAGGAGGACTGGAATAGCCTGCCTTTGAATGGGGGTGGGCTCCACATATCCAAGTTCGGCAAAGTTTCGCAACAAGTATGATTTGCATTTGTATCTGTTCAAAGGTCAGACATGGAGTTATAATGGCACAGATCAACATATCATGATTCATAATAGTTGGAAAAGTATGTCTTATTGTTTCTTCGTTTGCTTCTCCCTTTCCCTTCTTTACCAAATTTCTCTTTTCTTTTTCTTTTTCTTTTTCTTATTCTTATTCTTTTTCTTTTTCTTTTTCTTTTCCTTTTTTGGTCATGGCATGGGAGGGGGTGGTGTAATGATAGCATAACATGAACCATCTTACTTTCAACCAGAAAACACAAGAAAAGACAGGGTCCCTAGACGACATTGACGGTTATAATGGCATCAGGGCAAAGACACTAAATCTCCATGTCTCCAACAGTCCAACCACCTCAACAGTCCCCTCCCAAGAAAGGAAAAAACAAAACCAAGTCAAAAAAAAAAAAAGAAACAAGGAAAAAAAACAGGGTAGACCGAGGGGTACAAGAAACAACCAATCCTCAGAAAGAAAGGGAAGGAAAGGGAAGGGGGAGAAGGAACAAAACAAAGGCAATGTCACAAAGCCCACTAATAGTTCCTCATGTCGCATACAGAAATTCATGTTACGGTAAACAAGCCACAGAATCAATATATTCTAAAAATGATAGGTGTCAGAAAACCTGACTGATGGCTCACTGCCAAAAAAATCTTACGCTCGTGGAACACCCATTGCTCAGAAAAGAACTAAATCTAAATGCTCCATAATCCAGAAATGTGGAAAAGAAAAATAAGAACAGGAGTTTTCATATCTTATTACGTACAAAGCAGGGCAGAAATATTTAATCAGCCACGTGACAGGACTACTCCAAAACTGTAATGGAGGTCATTTCATTGAGAGTTCCAAATTCCAATACAATATCTTAGGGATCATAATTCAACATAAGACACACTAGATGAAGTTACACACGGATGGCCATTCATACGAGGACAGATATATCATCTCTCTATACTGGATATTGCAGGTAATTAAATTCAATTATTAAAAGACATTAATTTACCCCCCCCCCCAACCCAAAAAAAGGGAAAGACAGGGGGGCGGTTAACCCATGAGGCCATGAGGCAGACACTCTCATAAACTTCTCATATCAAACACGTGTCGACACCGATACTCCTTGGACACCCTCAAAGTTTGGAACAATTTTAAAGTAGACCCAAATAACAAAGAAGAAAAAAAAAATCTACAAGCTTTAATATGTTCGTTATCTAATGTGTAAAATATTAACTCAATTAACAACCTGTGGTAGATCCTACTTGAGTACAATCCTATTTATGACTAAGAATGTAAAACAGATATAACAATAATAATAATAACAATAATCATAAAAATATACAAATAAATAAATAACTAGATAATATTAATAATGCACACCCACCAAGCATGCTATATCCTAACTTTTTTATTAAAGAAAATTACATGTTGATATGTTGTCGCCATATTTCATATCAGTGTCTATGCTTGAAAGCTACTGAAAGATGTCCTCATAGCATGAACAAAAACCAAAACAGTCCTCGTAGGAAATTCCTTCCTAACATGCCTTTTGCAACTGATGCCTGACTACAAGATTATGTGGCTTTAAAATCCAATTTCTTATCCAAGCATAATCTTGAGGCTCAGGTTTACTTCCTCCTTGATACGTGATGACTAGCCCCAAGCCTCCTCGAACAAGGCTGCTTGGTGCAATATATACCTCCTTACTATTCAACATGAATTGGCACTCATATTGCATAGATTATGCTATTGTTAGAAGAATTCCGTACTCTTATTTGCCCTCCTTTTTAGCTATAAAGGTCTTCTACATTTGGCTGCTAACAGTTCTCCACATCAAATAATCATAAGATCTCAGTATCAAAAATCCAAACAGTAGGCATATGAACATAACATTCTTCTCATTCTCCGAAACATATTAATTTGTGCACATTCCTCAACACTACTGAAGTTATATGCAATGCAGTAGTAGCATTCCCAATAAGAACCTTTTGCTCTCCAGTTTCCACCTTTGTACAGTCCAAACAAACCCACCCTTTTTCCTTCATACAGAAGATCCTCCAGAAATGCTAGGAGAAGCCTGCACTGCTTACAAAGATTGAGATCAACTAAGTCATGCTATAATTTATAACTGATCCAGCCTCACTTTGTACCTCACCACTGGTATGGTCCAGCTCACCATGTTATTGCTCTCTTATTCCAGGAGGTGCCTGGACTTGATTTCCTCTATCTTAGGCAATTCAATTTCATTTCACTATTTAAAGATCAACAGCTTGTGATCTAGAACACATGCAGACTAGGGAAGCAACCAACATTACTTGCAAAGCATCGCAACTTCTTCAATTCTATGCACCTAGAAGCCACCCTCTCAAAGCACCGCCTAACCTGCCTACCACTCCTGCAGAGAACCCCCCCCCCCCCCAACAGGGAAAAAACAGCTATCAACCCCAAAACATAAATAAAAAATAAGAAGAGAGAGGGAGGGTGGGAAGAAGGAAGAGGAAAGTCCAGCCAAAAAGCAAAGACGAATTCAGGCATATTTGTAGATGCATGCCAAAGAGTTACAAATAATAATAGCAAATCAGACTAATGCCCAAGCGCTGCATGAAGAACAAGTTGCTCGACAGTGTTTCTGTCGTTTATCTTTCTCCTCAGATTTTGGCATATATTCCAATTCCAATACTAAAGAAACCACACAAACCTTCACAATGGAAGCGCAAAGACCTTTGGAAAGAAACTTTCAATGAAGCCGCCATATCACATGCAAAGACTTCAAATTCATTAAGCTGACGTTAGTCTTGCCATCAGCACACAGTAAAATTGGATATTACTTAAGGAGCCATAAGTTGTAACTGTAGTAGTCATCACCATGAGAATAAGTTATTAAACATAGTCGTTATCTTACAGTAAAATGGAATTTGTTAAACTCGGCAAAATTTTCCTCTATGAATGTCCCATAAGAATTGTCAAAATTTCCTTATTGAGCAAAAACAACAACTTTCCAATCTAATAGAGTAGAGTAATAAATGATGTTTCCTTATTTTCTTTAGTTTTCCGAAATTTGACAAGCTTTTGTGGACAAAGGAAGTATAACGAGTTGGTCAAGACATAATAAATTTTGCATCAAACAAAACTGAACCCCCCCCCCCCAAAACTTCTTTTTGGAGGGTTATCGGCTTATCGCAAAGGTTGAAGTTAATTTATTAATAAGAAACTAATTTCCAGCTTTCAACAAGTCTGAATGTATAATAGGATCAGAAAGAACGCAATAAACATTACAGGGAAAAAAAAAAGGTAAAAGCATAAAACATGACAGATGCTAACACCGCAAATACAGCTTATTCCTGTTCACCCCTCTTTTAGAAATAGCATCTGTCTCTGAATTTTCTTTCCAATCATATTGATAGAGACCACCCCACTACAAACCAAGCTCAATCAGGCACCCCAGCTCAAAATATCGAAGGACTAACCCAGTAGGTTATAAGTCAAGGTTTCAGTCCTATTGATCATTCATGCATGCCAATAAAGCCACTGCTTTGTTATCTGATGCTTTGTTGTCTGATCCAGTGAGCACTCGAGTTATTTTGGGGAGCAACTTAGCTCATTTTCTAGTTCACATTAAAGCCAGTAGATGATAAAAGTTGCCCCACCTTTTGATGCCATCACAGCAGCTCATTCAGCCAGCTCAAGCTCACTCAGCACCCTGCCAGCTTCACTCCAGCAGGTCCAGTTTTGGCAAGTCAAATTTGACTCTATTTTTCAGCAAGCAACCTTTTGGCTCATTTAAGGAGGTGAAAAGGTGTCAATTATATTATCTCAAGTAGCCCAAAAATTGCACATCAGATTTAGAGAGTTCTTGGTTTTTCATCTACTCATCTCTTGCTTTTGCCTGTTTCTCCATCATGTTTGGTATCAGAACTTAGGCTATTCTCCTAGGCCTGAATCTTAGCCACAAACACAACCCTCTGACCCAAACATATAACCACAAAGAACCAGTTACTGTCCAGCCAAGATGAGCAGCAACGTAACCTTGGAAGAAAAGTTTGCACCTTAACGAAGAACTATGAGCATCTGGAGAAGCAGAATGAATATCTTAGGAAGCAGCTTGGGGAATCCCTCATGAACAAAAAGAAAGCCTTACAATCTGATGCAGCTAGCTCTTCAGGTCATTCATATGGAGAGTCTGAAAGCCGAGAGAACCCTTTTGGCATCTCCAGTGAAGATGATTCTGAACCAAGGAATAGAAGAGGCTGAAGGCACCAACACCATCACCATCAGACCAGCTTTGACATCAAAATAGAGGTTCCAAAGCTTGAAGGAAGACTTGACCCTAATGAATTTCTTGACTGGTTGCATACAGTTGAGAGGGTCTTTGATTACAAAGACATCTCAGAAGGTAAGAAGGTCAAATTCGTAGCTTTGAGACTAAGGAAGTATGCATTACTCTAATGGACCAACCTATGCCAAGCAAGCCAAGAAAGCGAAGAGCAAAATCAGGACCTGGGCCAAGATGAAGTCCAAGCTCAAGAACAGGTTGCTACTCATATACTAACTATGAGATTGGTCCTACTCATATAACTCTTATGAATCAACACACTACCATTATTCTTGAACGATTATGAAGCAACTGAAAATAACTATTCTTACATATATAGATGTAACGGTCAAAGAATTAGACATTACTACTACTACTTTGATTGACACAGGATCCGAAGTTACTTTCTTTTAGGACTTTTTACTTACCAAATGAGATAAACTCCCGAATGATCGTAAAATTAGAATCAAAGGTGTTCATCCTATTCCTACCTATTTAGATTTGGTCCAAACTAATGTTTCCATTATTTTAGGTAACAAAATCCTCACTATACCCACTGTTCTACACCACTTCTACAACATAACTCTGGTTATGATATTATTAGGAAATGATTTCCTTAAACAATTTGCCAAATTCACACAAACCTCGTACACCGTCTATCTTACTACAAAATGTGGTCACACCTTGAAAATTCCTACTCTAAAACAGCCATACAGAGTACGCGCGAAGCATAGTGGACATTGTTATGAACAAATAGCACTTCAAATACAAGCCAAAAAACCTACTTTTACTGTTAATATAATAAGGAAAGATGACTTCTTAGCAAAACTAAAAAGAATCTATTCTGAAAATCCATTACAATTTTGGAAACCAAAACATCCTAGAGCCAAAATAGAACTAACACAAGAAATTTATATCAAAGAAAACCAATGTTATACTCTAAAGAAGACATCAAGGAATTTGCTATACAAATAAAAGAATTGCTTGAAAAAGGACCAATCAGACCACCCAATGATCTCCAGCCTTTATGGTAGTTAACGAAGCAGAACGACGAACAGGAAAGGCTAGAATGGTTATAAACTACAAAAAACTAAATCAGTTTACAAAAACAGATAACTATTTTCTACCTAACAAAGAAGTATTAATTAACCTGTTAAAAAACATAAAATTCTTCTGAAAATTCGATTGTAAGTCTGGCTTTTGGTATATTAAAATGGAAGAAACAAGTATTAAATATATAGGTTTTACTACTCCTCAAGGTTTTTATGAATGGATTGTTATGCCTTTTGGACTAAAGAAAGCACCAAGAATCTTTCAAAGATGAATGGACAATGAATTCAAACACCTTAACAAGTTTCTTGGGATCTATGTAGATGATATCTTAATAAGTTCAGATACCCTTTACTACAACAAAAATCTCATTCTAGTTACTACTGAAGGAGCTGAAAGTGTTTCTGTTGATGAACAACTTTTTGACTTTAGCTATTCACTAGAGCCCAAGAAATTTTTAAGCAATCCAGCTGTACGCACCAAGTTTGCTGAACTCTATAAGGCATAACAAGACAAGGAAAAGAAGCAAATTTTTCTAGCATAATCACTCTGTCATCATATGAAGACACGAGGGACCATACATTATCTACTTTCATCTCTGCCGACACTACAAGACAATGAACATCAAGCAACTCTATCACAAATAGTAAAATTTTATCTTTAAAGCTTATCTTTTCAGATTCTCATGATGTAAGTGCTTATGTCAAAACGCATCGCCTTCCTCTATAAATAAGGTAGCCGATTTCAGAAGAGGGCATCGACATTTGTAAGAAACACTCCCTCAAATCTTTGTAAGCATCCTCTCCGTAAAATGTTCTAATTCCCTACCTTTGGGAAAGGAGAACAATCAACAATGGAATAAGAGAAATCTTTCTTCAAACTATTTGTCTACAATTTTTCATTACAACTTTGATTGGAGAAAGAATATTAACAAGAGTGGCGACAGTCTGAAAGAAGTAGGTAAAGCTCGCATCAGGTTGGAGTAAGACGAGTACGAAAAAGCAAGACGCATCAAGCTCTTGAAGGCATAATTTCTCTAACTCATTTTTGCGTTGAAGGATTTCATGACAAATTGTTTGAAATTTCATCTTGTTGATTTAGTATCTGAGTACCTCCATTAAATCTTGGCAAACCCTTTTTAAAATAGTGTGAATCACTCTAATAATTCAAGAAATGGTTTTACCGCTTTTTCCATAAAAAACCACTCGACTCCCTATTAAATGGTATCCGAGCCTAGACCCTGAACAAAGTACTTACATGCAAAACTAATCTTAAATTCAACCACAACTATAACGGATTTGTTTAAAAACAAATTACAATCGAACTCTAAGTTAGACAAAGATGGTAACTATATAGCAGGACAAAGTTTTAATTTATCAGAACTAAAATACTATACTCAAGAAAGAGCATGGACTATTTAAGATCTTTTGATTTAACTCGCAAAAATATTAGACAAAACTTGTTAAACCACTATAAGAATAGATTAAACTATTTATCAACCATACCCGAACGAGTTCATCCCATAACTATAAATTTATTAAAAGATAATATTGTCTTATTAGAGGTAACTTTTGAATACACTATTTGGATTCAACCAAATATGAACAATAGAGACTCTCAAATAACATATCATACAGATGAAGAAGAATAACTAGAACCAACAACTTAAAGAAATTTGCAAAAGAATTACGACTTTGCGGGGCTGCAAGGTAATCTCGTCGTATACAACAAAAAAGTCTTAATCGGTCTGGTCTCAAGACTGAGCAATGAACACCCCACGTGGTGTGTCTTATCAAAACTGGAATCAATTTATGCTATGTTCTTTTAGCTCCAATCCACTAAGCCAGTTCTATTTATATGTGACAGATTTGGGGAGTTCTTGGTTTTTCATCTACTCATCTCTTGTTCTTGCCCGTTTCTCCATCACATATGCTACACTTCAAACCCAGAAACAGTATAAACATTAGTGTCAATGAAGTTGAATTTTGCCAACACTTTCTAGGCCTGCTTGTTTTAGGACTCATCCTTGCAGTCATGCACTGATTCCATGAAACTCACATTCCAGCTTCAGTATATATCCATGCTAGTTATTGATCCCATCAAGCAAAGCTAAACCGCGATATACCACCATAATTATTGCAAGGCTAGATCACCCATGATTTACAGAATAATCCCAAGAATTTCACCCTTACGAGTTCTGAGTATATCACCACCAACCGGTTTAGGTTTACCATGGGCACACTTAATCCAGTCAGCAAAAACTCCCCTCTTCCCGCCCCCCCCCCCCCCAAAATCCTTTCCAGATCCATCAAGTTGAGATTTGGGAATGAACACCCTAACCTTCGCCACCATCCCCCCCCACCCCCCAAAAAGAGGGGCACAAAATCACACAGTAAGTCTCCATAAGATGCTAAAGGTACTTAAAGTAGAGCTTTAAACCACAAGAACTTAAAAAGGAGCAAAAAGCAAAGCTAGAACAGAAAAAACAGGCATGGAGCTCTTACATCATAGGCTGCAAAAGGTCATTTACCTGGTCTTAAGTTCGTCAAAACTCTGGAGAGGCGAGGGAACATGACTGCCAGAGACATGGATTCCATACTTTTTCCGCAAAATATTATCCCACTGACAATCACAGAAAAATGGTATTGAAATGTTAACATCGATTAAATATCAAATTTCAGCGCTTCATAATCACTATGTTTCAAAAGCAGCATGATCCAGGAGGGAACATTGTAATCAGAAAGGATGATAGAACCTCAAGTTGCCGGAAAACCTCCTTTTTTTCAGATGACTTATCCTCAGCCACATCATTTTGTTCAATTTCAGAAGTTGGATTTGAACTCTTAAAGACACTGAACCCCTCAACTGATCCTGGAAGAATCCAGCAAAAGTAACAAGATACTAACAATTAGCAAACCAGGAATCAAGTACAAATTAATATCATCATGCCTGCTAGAAACTAATCTTACCGCCAGTTACCCCCTTCTGTTTTCTCTTCTTCGAAGACTTGTCTCCCTCTTCTTGCTCGGATTTAGCATTCCCAACAATGCTTACTTCCAATCCTAAATCTTTGTTTTCTTTCTTCTCCTATACAAAAGTAACTGAAGATTATAACAAGAAGAAATGAAGCACCAAAATAAAGCATACATAGCTATCCTCTTGAAGAGTTGTTTTGCACAGTCATTTTTATCTTGCATTCAGACAATTTATAAGTCAGTATTAATTCAAGACTATATCTATAAAGTTGAACCTAAAATACCAGGATCGTAAAAATTGGGACAGGTCAAACATGAAACATCATAACATATAAGAGCTCAGCTGCTACATTACATTTACTCTACATGTACAGTAGACATCAATGAACGCGGTCAATGGTCACTCTTCTTTCATTTGACAGCATATGGTATATGACCACTTTCAGTTTTTGTTACGTAGCACCCAGAAAAACAGAAAAACTCCATAATTACTGGGAAACTTAGCAAAACCACCATATTAATGTTCCTAGACATTGTCAAATTGTAATCAGGATTAATACACAGTGACCTAGAACTTACTTTTATAGCGTTTGATCAAATATCTGAGCCATACCCAACACTCCCCACCACTTGATGATCATCAATTCATCACTATTTAGTCATTTTAAGGTCAGGAATGGCACACCGCCTACAGAAGTAAAACATGAGCACGAGCTGCAAGAAGTAGCATGCTCACACCATGAACCTTTGTGCTTACTACCAGTTCACTTGCTCAACAAACTTCATTACTACTTAAATCATCACCTTGAAATTAAGGCCGCATCATAGGCAAAAGTTAATTGAATAAACAATATCCCATACTTATTTCCCAAACTTTCACACAAGAAATTATAATTAAGAAATCATAATTGCATAAGGCACCATAAACCCCAAATTTCCCACCCACTTCCAAAAAAGGGCTAGAGATAGAGACAAAAAAGGCAAAATAAACAAGAGTAGCATGCTCAACCTACTTCTCAAAGCTAAATTTTTCTTTTTCCATCCGAGGTTTCCCCAAACTATGCAATGATACAAGAAAAACTAGCAAAAGGGAGAGAACTAAAAAAAGTTAAGAGTACAGGGCACTATACCTTAAACCTCTCAAAGTCTTTCGCAAACTTCTTCCGATCAAATTTGATGCCCGCAAATAAGAAAGAAGCGTCCTCCATTGTGAGAAACAGCGGCAAAAACTGTATGAAGAAACCCTAATCATGAGACCGGCCCCAATCTTTTTACAGCAAGTATAAAAGCTCTTGCAACAATTGCGAGTTCAGAAGCTAAGTTTGAGGAGATAGAAAGGAAGAGAAGGCAGAAAAAACGATTGACGGCAGGAGAGAAGGGGGCAAGTTTAGGTATTCGAAGCAAGGTTATAAATATCGTACATCGCCCTGTACCGGTTTTCAATTGAAACGGTAAGCCTCAGATCGATACCAAATTTCTTGTACTGGGCCTGTACCGGACCTTAAAAAGGTCCAAATTTTCAAAAATAGAACAAGAAGTCTCATATATATTTTGAACAAATTTGAAATATTATGCCAAAATTAATGCGACAAATCATACATATGACTAATACAAATTGTATTGTTCCTCTTCCCCGGAACTACTAGGTTGTAACGCCCCCCACTCCTGATTCCTGATTACTCTAACTTAATCAGTTATTTACTCATGACTTGCAGCGGAAGTCTTTTGATTAGGGGCATTACCGCCGTTCCATGACAAAACAAGGCAACCTGAAATTACCTATAACACTGTAAGTGTTTGGCTAGCTAACGTTCAGAAAGATTGCAACTCTTGTTCATTTCTTGTGACCGCTGCGCTTACCAGAAGGGAAACTATTCACTAAGCCTTTACCTAAAACAAAAACATAAAAACGTTCGAAATATGAGCCGAAGCTCGGCACGCACATCCCTAAGCAATAAAATAGACTTGGAGTTTAACTAGTTCGACGCCCACATTTCAAAACATTTTGTTTGTAAACAAGAAAGAGAGAATGTATGAGTAAAACTAATTTGCCGGTTATTATCTAAAAGTGGACCATTGTTGACGTCAGCAGCGATCTTGAGATAGGTGCACACCTCCCAGACTGATCGAAAAGCCTGAGTTGCAGCCGCGGGGGTAAATTGAAGGGCATAAGCCCTTGTGATTGATAATTGATGGAGTCACTTGCTTAGGTGACAAAACATTGTATAAAATGATTCATTATATGAAGATTATATTAATTTTGCATAGTTTGATAAACATATGAGTTTTCGAATAGCGTAGGGTCTTTGAAAATCTTTCTCCATTTAATTGAAAATCGTTTGCTGACAGCTTGAAGCAACAGATGTACCCTCACTTCTACTCCAAATATGTAATTTTCTTGATTAGTACAAGATTAAGAAATTTTATCATATTTATTAACCTAATGAATAATATAAATTCTCTCGATTTTTTTTTATTATTAGCGTCACAATTATTATTAACTTAATTTTTTTATTTTTTTTTTTTGTAAGTACTCAATAGGTATATTAAAAGGACACCAAGAGGATGTCACCCATATACAAAAAGGGCAAATACAAAAACATTATGCCCTTATGCCCTCATCCATAATGCAATCGACAAAAGCCAAAAAATTTAAACTTCTGTTACCACAAAGCCCGGCACTCCAGCTATACAACAACCTCAAAAAATAAAGCTTGACATTATGCAAATTATTATTAACTTAATTTGGTTCCATTTTATCTTTGTTTTTGTTTCTCTCCTTCGCGCGGCTAACAATCCTTCAATACATGTTATAGTACCATTCAAATTGTCATTGTATGCTTGTTAAAAATGTTATTTCTTCGCACTTATTAAAACTAGTGACATTATTAATCATTATTATTACTATTATTATTGTTATTATCAGAGTTGTGATTATTTCTGTAATAATTGTCATTAACAATATTATTACAATTATTGTTTTTCTCTTTAACGAATCATCGCTAGCCATTAAACTTTGGATTGTGATATGGTTCAAAAAGACTTCATAAGCTTGGTATCCCAATCATACCACTATCGTTAGTGAAACAAAATCACATAAGCATGATATGTTAGTAATTTCAAATTCATAAAACTAACTGTTCATTTCCATTTCCTTTAATAACCAAATCCTAGAATCTCACTAACGCTATACTTAATTCATAATTTCCAAACAGTCAAAGCCACTATATTTCTCTCCTTCCTTCTCTCCATCATCCTCACTTGGAAATTGAATCTTGTCATACACTTATGCAACCACATAATACTTATGCTTATATCTCTTTATTTTCATTTGATTATCACCAAGGAATTGCTTAAGCACTATTCAAGCAACCTAATTAAAATTTACACTTCATTCAACCTCTACACCCCAATTACCAACTCATGGCAAACATACACCCAACATATGAAATTTAACATCAATTCTTATTATTTTCATTCAAATATTCATTATAATTCCCTTAAAACTACCAAATCAACATAATCAAGCTTGTATTTCTTATCCTCAACCACATCCCTAATCACCAAGCCATTGTCATAAATTAACACACCTTAACCTTATACATTTATATACATATATCTCTATTTAATTCTCACTCAACTCATTTAATCACTAATAACTCAACATAATCAACTTAAACATTATTCAAACCATAAACCCTAATCTCTCAAGCTTATGGTCACAACTCATCCCTTCAACATGGCTTTCACTTTGATCACATTCTAGTATGCACTAAAATTAGCTCAACATCATCAAATTAACATCATCAAGCCCAATCTTAACACCAAACATCACCCCCCCCCCAATACCATGTTTGTTTCCAATCTCACTTCACCCATCCAATTTCATAACCAACGTTCAAGAAAACCATTAATTGACATCCACCAAGGCTAAATACATCATTTAATACAAAAATTTATCAATAACAAATGAAACTCAAATTTATGCGGGTTAGGGTTTCACACCTTTCGCCCACTTGAATACACTCAAAGAAGTGGAGAAGAAGATGGCTCGTTGGACGATACTGAGCGTCGGAATCAGGCGAAGCTGGGCGGCGGCGTGGCGGCGACAGACGGCCGGTGCCCGGTGACGGAACGCGAGGCAGGGGAGGGCTGTAGAAACAGAGCAGATGGGGGGGTCTGCTGTGGGGCTGTCGGGGTAAGAGGCGGGGGGTTTGGTTTTGATTTATTTAGTTTAGATTGTTTATGTTAAATTTTACTTAATTCTTTTTCCTTTTTCTTTTTTTACCTTTCACTTGGTGACTCCTAATTTTTTTCCAGAAAATTCTCAAATTTATCCTAACTCTTTTCTATTATTATTATTATTATTATTATTATTATTATTATTATTATTATTA
>JACYFF010031954.1:1216796-1235935 GCA_017589665.1 Selenicereus undatus | reverse complement strand
TATTATTATTATTATTATTATTATTATTATTATTATTATTATTATTATTATTCCTTTTATTACATATATAAATATATAGATAATTCAATTAATGTTTTTGGGTAGAATTAATAAATGAAATTGTATATCTTTTAGGTGTAAATTTGGGTGAAATATTTTCATTTTTGGATTAATATCTTACTCTTTTTATATACCTAACCTACCTTATTATTATAATTATCACATTGTTATTATATTTGTTCCTTTATTAATATTATTACTACTTTACAAATTAGCCCTTTGATAATTAGGCTAGTTTTATTCTACGGGCATTTAAATATTTATTAGCACTTGAATGAATTATTTATGAGTATTATGAGGTCCATTTTGAGGCCATGTCGTCGTTTCAGCGTACAAAACACGAATATATATATATGTACACATAAAATGCTAAATTGAAATGCGGCGCCTAACTTGATTAATTGTGATTATGATAATTTTAAGTAATTCACCTGAGCCTTAGGTTCAGGCCGTTACAACCTTCCCCCCCTAAAATAAGTCTCGTCCTCGAAACTTACAGTTGGAAAAAAAAAACTTGCCCATACCTCAAATAGGTATGGGTACTTGCTTCTCATGTTCTCCTCAATTTCCCATGTAGCCTCATAGGTATTATGGTTGGTCCATAGGACCTTAACCAGAAAAATGCTTTTATTTCGAAGTTGATTAACTCTGTAATCTAATATCTGTTCAGGACGCTTCTCGTACATTAGGTTATCAGCAACTTGGACTGTCTCCATTATGATAATATGTTTTGAATCTGGGACACCTAAAAAAAACACCTTATCTCCCACTTGAACTCTAATGGTCTTCTCCTTTTGTCTGCATAGCTTTTCTGTCTGCTCTTGGCTGGTTGGATATGTTCTTGAATCTCCTTTATCGTTTTAATGGTCTCTTGAATCAACTCAGGCCCTAAGGTTAATGCTTCGTCAAGCTCACTCCAACACAACGGAGTTTTGCACTTCCTCCCATGCACTGCTTCAAAATGGGCCATCTTAATGGTGGATTGATATTTGTTATGATAGGAGAATTCCACCAATGGTAAATAGTCTTCCCACCTTCCTTGGAAGTCCAACACACATGCCCTAAGCATAACCTCTATGATTTGATTTACCCTCTCGGTTTGGTATGAATAGTTAAAATTTAACTTGGTGCCAAAAGCTTTTTGCAGAGCTTGACAGAACCGAGCTTGAAACATTTGGCCTCGATTTGACACTACATCATTTGGTATGCCGCGCAGTCGAACTATTTCCTTGACATATAATCATACTAGTCTCTCTGTACCCCGAGTGTCATGAATTGGGATAAAATGGACATATTTGATGAGTCTGTCTATAATGACCCAAATAACATTCTTATGTAAAGTAGAGAGGGGCAATCCCATAACAAGGCGCTGATGTTCAACCTTCACCTTTTGACAAACTCATAGACAAATTTAAGTAAGATAACAAGATTGCATAGAGAGAGGTGGAGTCTATATTTCGAGGAACGGAATTTAAAAGCAAGAAAAATGGTGGGGTTACAACACTCATTGTGCACTCGCTCTAATGGGAGCTTAATTGCATATCAAACTCAATCAATCTATATAGGCTTACTACTATGAATAAACAGGGTGTGGGATATATATACATATAAATACACTTTTAGCAAAATGAAAAAGAGGAAGATGAAAGTCAAAAGCATTAGAATACGCACAACCACTTAAAATCGAGTAAGAATGGATTCAATATTCAGCCACACGTCTCAAAGACATGGTGGATGATGCTGGAAATAGGTACAAGCACTATTGAGGAACCACTAACATTCCAAAAGTTTGAAATTAAAAGAAGGATCAAATAACGTTGAAATAAAGCAAAGTTTAAAGATGAGGCAGATCAACCAAATATAAGAATTGGTAGAAATAATCGCACTAATGCAAAAGACAAATAAATCAACAAGGTTTCGTATGCCAATGAAGGTCTTCCAAGCAAATGACCGGGGTCGAGAGTAGCTAACGGAGCAAAGAGACGATGTCGATGCATAAGTCAAGATGATTAGGGGAGAAGTTGGTTAATGACTAAAAATTACTGAGCATGTTGCTGATGTAAGATTTCAATGAAAGGAATAGATGACAAATTTTGAAACAATGGGTAATGAAAATATTAGCATGATGCATGTGGAGTGAAAATAACTATAAGCGTAAACAGTTTAGAAATGGGACGATAATAGTTAGAGAGTTCCAATCGTCGGTTACATAGGAACCAAAACACTACACATAAATCCAAAAGCCATATTAGTAGTGAAATAGCGATCTACGTAATGATTGGATGTTAAGCAAGGTCACGTTACTATTGAAATAATGGTCGCAAAAAGTAAGATGAGTAGAGGTAACTAGTGAAAGCAAGAGAGTCGTAACCCATCTTAATGATAGGATTCCCTTTAAAAATTAATGTCATGAGGAAATTCAATTAGGGAAAATGTATACAATGAAGTATTGCTATGGTCAGTGCATAATAGGGGATAGCTAACTCTAGGGGGTAACCAAGGAGGTCAAGAAGGACGCTAACTTATGCAATGATATATGACAGGGGAGGTCTAATATTAGTTGGCGGAGGTCTAATATTAGTTGGCCAAATGTCGCTATAAACTCATTTGGATCAATACAGGACTCATGCAGCTAACGTTTCAAGGGTTTGACATGCTCAAAAGAAAGTCACTCGGGTTTCAATCTGTATGCAAACATGTCTCATATCTTAGTACCCCACAATCCTCTATTGTTGTGCATGAGCCTGTGTCATGGTAATGCTCATTTGAACTTGACATCTCGACCTCATAGAATCACCAGTAATATTTCTATAGAGTTCATGAAATATATATATTTATATATACTTGAATCACCACTTCCAATTCCTTACCAACACAATCTGTAATGCATCAACAAGTGCCTTAATTAGTTCAACCCATATCACTATTGTAATTCCTTATGCTTCTCCAAATATTAGTTTTTTCCCCCAAACCTTATCCACTATGGACAAAAATGTAAATTATGACTTCTAGAATTTATGTTATTCAAAAGTAATGACTCTGTCCACATAGACGACATATCCTCAAGCCCTTTTCCTATAGTTTAACTTCTGTAGATAGTTGTTTTTCACCAAAATGGACATGCTCAAAGTTGTGGACCGTCACTCTCGCTACTTTGATGAATCCAACATCTAAGTGTCCTTCTTCTCACTTTTTCTTTTCTTCTTCTTTCCCCCCTAGTCCTTGTTAATCATAGGGAGCTTACTTACCAAAACACTTGATGCTCCACAAGGTAAGATTTTCCCGACTTAATTTATTTTGCACAATCTATTGAGTATAGCTTGACCATGAACACTCATGACCTAATCTAACACAATAAGAGAAATTATACATACCACCCCGAGTCTAAATATCCTCCATCTCTTCATTTCTTACTACCTCCATCATTGCAGAACATATTTTTAGGATACAATAACTGATATGCCTAGCAGTCGATAGCCCACATAGGTTCACATATTTCGGAGGCACCTTTAAGGACACCACTGCCTTTGCGTAACACCTTACCTCGACACATACAACCCATGTAATATCAAGTAGCACCCATAAGCCACTAAATTGCCAACGTCAGATTCATCATACTAAATGATTATTGTTGTTCATCTATGACAATGTGATAGGCCCTCAAACATTCACATTGTTGCATTATTGCAATGGTTATTTCATCATGATCCAACTCATGAATATTACATGATACATTCCCTTGTCTAGCGAGTTAAATGTAGTTTGGTATTACATTAATCACACGAGAGTTTACGAACTTCACCTTCTTGTTATGTCTTACACATCATAATACCCCAAACATTAAGTTCTTTAGTACATCTTAATAAAACCTCTAGAGTGAAAGGATCCTGGTAGCTCAAACGGGCAACCCAAAACTCCACAAAATTATCGCAATGAGTTTAGTATACTTATTTAGAACATGTACTTCACCAAGAAATTGACCGAACGCTTTCCCACTCTACATCGATAATGATGGAATTCCCAAGATATTACTTAACTGTGTAGTTGGTCTTAATACCAAGGGCCGAAGGACGCGCAACAACATCCTCATGACGTATGCATACACACGACTCCTAGTCAACATCTCGTTTCCCTAGTCCAACACAACTCATAGGCATCCCTATAGCTCACAGTGGCCCTAAACCTAACTCTGATACCACAACTGTAATGCCCCCAATCAAAAGACTTCCACTGCAAGTTATGAGTAAATAACTGATTAAGTTAGAGTAATCAGGAACCAGGAGTTGGAGGCGTTACATAGGCCATGAGCCCAGGCAGGATCATTAGATTTGGATGTTGGTGTCAATGTCGATCCCATAGACTCGTCCATGATAACTAAACAAATTTACCCTCCAAAAAATTACATCACATAACTGATGAGACATAGCAATCAAAAAACCCACAACTCAGCAACAGTTCCAACAACTGGAGAGAAAGCAACAAAACATCAGAAAACATAAAACCCAATTCCAAAGCCCTCACATTCGAATTTCTCATAGAGGCCAACTAAAAATAATCAAATTCAAAGTTCAAACAAAGCAAGCAATAAAATTGACCTTGCTTAGAGCTTTTGACAATTGAGAGTTAACACTTGCTAACAAAGAGGAAATAGGAATTATGAATACAACTAGAAACTACTTCGAAGCACAGAAGAAGAAGTTGATGTCGCTACCCTTCAACCGCCGCTACTACTGGTTGTTGCTATTGCTGCTGCTAGTTGTTGCCATCGACGGGTTGTTCTGGACTGCCAGAGAAAGCTAAAGAGAGCAGAGAAGGAACAACGTGAGAGCTAGGGATTCAAAAAGTGCAGCCTGCAATCAGAATTTCACATCCAAAGCTGAGGTTGACAGTGTGAGACTTTTTGAGTTTTCGGAATTAGTTTTTGAGTTTTTTTGGAATTACTTTTTTTTCTATGTTAATTTGGAACTTTTTAGGCCATACACAGGACTTAGGAGGTCAGGAGCCCAGAAAACCACCTTAGCTTTTACGTTAGAAGCAAGCCGAAAGTAGATACCGGAAATACCGGCCGATAAGTGTGCCTCAACCAGGTACAACTGAGGTAGACCGGTACTACCCGAGATCTCGGCGGTACAAAACTGGCCACAACTTATACCGGATTTTAGGCAAAACGAGGCATACTGGTCGAAATGGTATGAGATTTGTAACTTTGATTTGAAGACAATGTTGCAGGCACTTGGCGGCGCGCCGAATGACACAGACACACAATGCTCGAGCCTTGCGGCGGCTTCATTAATTGCTTTCGTGCAACTGAATTTTCTTTTTCTTTTTTTGTACTAAAACGTTTTCTTTTTTTTTCTTTATATAATACACACACACATATATACTAGCATTAAACCCATTCTTCAGATGGACATTTATATTATGCTGATTTTCTTCGTTTAAAAAAAAAACTAAAGATCACGTATGAATTTTTTTAGCACGGCAGGATTACAACATATTTGACAAAACCAACAATCATATGTCAACTCATTACAACATAGAGTTAAAAATAAATATTAAGGAATAAACATTTTAATAGTCCGAGTTGACATTCATTAATAATAAGCAACCATTTCATTCAAAAAGCATTTCTATCATGTAAAATAATTTAATTATCTTACAAATAATATGTTAACTAAAATATGTTAGTTAATACATAATAAATTTAATAATAAATTTTCAATTGTAAAAAGTTAAATAGTTAAAATTCTTGACAATGCCTCTTGTTTAATTGGATCTACAAAACTGTAATTGTAAGTGTATAGAAAAAAGACTATTCATTATTATTAAAATGATTAATCTGATTTATTATACATTAAAAAATAACTGCTACTATTACCCATGTATGACGTGTCTATTAAATCATGTAAAAGAATAATCTAGTCATACTAAGAGTTTTAAACCACCACTTGCAATCAATGTTCAAATAACTTTTCAAAAAGACTTATTTTAGTCTTTATGCTGTTTTGTTCTCAAATTATATTATTTCACTAAAAAATAAATTAATTATAATTTTACATCAGCCAATCATATGAAGAAACTTGTCGAAAGCATATTATTTCATTCATTTTTAGATATAGTTATATATATAGTGATTCAAAGGGGTATGGTTGACACGTCTGCAAGTGCACGGTTGTTATAGTTTAGATTAAAAGATTGTCCTCAGGGACCACATCACAGTAATCTATCGAGTTAATGTTCTATTGAAGTTGCTAAGCAATCAATCTTTTCAATGCGTTGATTTGAATATACTAACTATCTAATTAGAAATTCAATCAAAGCAAAGCATCTAGAGTTTCGATTCATCAAGTAAAGAGTTAGATCATAGAATTGGGTATGCATTTTTCATGGATTGAATAATTCAAGTAATTGCTAACGAGTTAAATTTAATCATTTCTTTCAAAAAAAATTAAATTGCCCAAACGAATTCAACTAAGACTCCTTCAGGTGTCTTTGATTTAGTCTAGGTTGAAGATCTATGAATGCTAAGTCTTCTTTTAACATGCAATTTGCTCTCGAGTGTTATTAGGTCAAGTTCTATCAAGGTGACCCAATAGTGAGTTTTACTTTTTAGTATTTCACTGGACTACCTAATATATGCAAAGCAAAATTGGTCAAACTTTACTCACAACATTTCGATCTCAAGATAGAAGTAAAATATTCCAATCATTAAGTAAGCACAAGATTTTAGAAATTGAGGATCTAACTACAATACTATGGCTAACAAATCCGTGGATTAAATAAAACTACTCACTCATATTTTAAATTCAACTAAAACTAGAGTTCAATAATAATTTCAAAGGGAATGAAAATTTTACAACAATGGCAGCCCTTCAATGGTGCCACAATCTCTAAGCTTCCAAGAGCAAAGTTTATCCCTTCAATTCTCCTTTTGCTCACAAAAAAAAACCTAAAAATTCTAACTAAAGAGAGATGGATGAGAGAGTAGTGGTGATGTTGAATATCCCTTCCTTCAGCCGAAAAAACACGGCTTTTAAGCACCAAAACGGTGCATCTTCAGCCGCACAACGAAGGACGATGAAAAGGTTAGCAGTTACAGGGCGTGGTTTTGGCTGGTTCTAAAATATTATACTCTTCTCTTACTCTACAGGTATATGACTTGAGGTACCTCCATGGTGGGCAATAAGTACTCAAAAAATGAGGGTCAATTATTGGGTCAAATGATCTAAAATCCTACAAAAGTTACCAAAGAACCATACTCAAGCATAAAATGAGAATATGAGCATAAAGTATAACATAAAACCCATGAATTCCCGAAAAAAAGTGCTACAAAATTTCCCAAAAATGAAGTATATAGAAGCACTTATCAAGCTCTCTCATGCTTGAATCGTTGCTTGTCCCCAAGCAATACTAAAACCAAAAATTATTCACAACCTCATTAGGAAAGACATTGGTAGCAACTCAATGGCAAAATTGATCCAAGATTAGCCAAACAGTGCCAAAATCATTTAACAAACAAGCTATGAAATGAAGTTTTTGAAATAATTTGATAGACCACAACATCAAGTTTGAATCAATACTCCCAAATCATCAAATACAATCAAACAAGATAGGAAATGAAGCTTTTCAATGTTACAAGCCAAGCTATAATAGTTGAAATGAATACTTATTTGCTAACCACATGCTATGCATCTTCTAATTAACAACCATCAATAGTGTTAACGACCTCTAATAACTTGTTTGTTACTAGCTGTTAACTGTTTGTATTAGCTGTTAGCTGCTAGAATTAGCCGTTTTTAGAAAAAGCGTTTGGTAAAAACTAGCTGTTTCTAAAAAATACGTAAGTAAATTTTTATTTATATCCTTATTCATGAATTAGTTTGTAATGAGATCTCTGTAATTTTTTAGAAAAAGGCTAATATGAATAGCCTTTTCAAAAAGAACATTTTGAAGCCGAATAGCTATTGCAAACAGTTTTTTTTACCAAATACCCATTAGCTGTTTGACTTGATCAAAATGGCTAAAATCCTTCTAAATAACTATTTTTTTCCAAACAGCTGCTGCTACCAAACAACCCCTAGATGTATTCCCTACATTATTCAATGTACAAATACAATTATAATATGTGATAGATCTGCAATTAAATTAATAATGAGAATATAATTAATGTGTGATAATTTATGAAGTTGTCAAAATTTTGTAAAATTTTTGTTTTTTATTTTTTATTTTTTATATTTTATTATTTTTTATATTTTTATATTTATATTTTATATTTTATATTTATATTTTTTTACTTTTTTATTTTTTACTTTTTTATTTTTTATTTCTTATTTTTTTATTTAGTATTTTTTATTCTTTAATTTAATAATTTTTATTTTTCAATTTTTCAATTTTTAATTTGTAATTTTTTAATTTTGTAATTTTTAATTTTGTAATTTTATTTTTTATTTTATTTTTTGTATTTTTTGTATTTTGTATTTTGTATTTTTTTAAATTTTTAATTTTTTATATTTCATATTTCATATTTTATTTTTTATTTTTTATTTTTTATTTTTTATTTCTTATTGTTTATTTTTTTATTTTGTTATTTAGTATTTTATTTTTTTATTTTTTTATAATTCTATAATTTTATAATTTTATAATTTATATTTTGTATTTTATGTTTTATCTTTTTTTATTTTTTTATTTTGTTATTTTATTTTTCTTACTTTTCTTATTTTTAATTTTATTTTTTATTATTTGTATTTAAATTTTTGTATTTTTTGTATTTTGTATTTTTTAATTTTAAATTTTAATTTTTTTTATATTTCATATTTTTTTGTTTTTTATTTTTGTATTTTTTAATTTGTTGTATTTATTTTTTAATTTTTTTTCCTTTTAGTTTTATTCCAACCAAATGCTACAGAAAATTCCAAAAAAAAGCAATAAGAAATAAGAAATAAAAAAATTTAAAATTAAACATTAAATAAATGAAAAAATGAAAAAATAAAAAATAAAAAATAAAAATACAAAAAATTAAATTAAAAAATAATAAATAAAAAATAAAAAACAAAAATAAAAAATAAAAATTAGAAGTACTAAATAAAAAATTTAAAAATAAACAATAAACAATAAAAAAATAAAAAATAGAAAATTTAAAAATAAAAATACAAAAAATTAAAAAATTAAAATACAAAAAATTAAAAAAATTAAAATAAAATTAAAAAATTAAAAAATTAAAAAATTAAAAAAATTAAAAAATTAAAAAATTAAAAAAATTAAAAAATTAAAAAATTAAAAAATTAAAAAAGAAAAAAAAATAAATAAAAACAACAAAAAATTAAATATTAAGAATAAAAAATTTAAAAATTTAAAAATAAAAAACTAAAAAAAATGCAAAAATACAAAAGTAAAACAATTCCAAAGTACGATAATTTACAAAAAAGTAGTACAGTGAAATTTTTGATGCAAGAATAATTAAATCTCACATGATACTTTACAAATTATTAAAATTGTGAAAGGGGTGGGTTGAAGTTGGTAATTTTTTTTAAGTGATTTGAAATAGGTTGAAATAGGTTGAAGTAAGTTGAAGTAGGTTGAGGTTGGTAAATTGCAATTGATCCACGAAAAGAACAGGCCCTAGATAAGTTGATAGGAGACTTGAGTAGGTTTAACCAACATAAACTATATTTGAGTAGGTTTGAGTGGATTGAAGCATTTTTAGCTAGCAATTAATGAGCAGATTGGAGCAAGTCAGAAGTAGGTTTGTGAGCAGATTATAGTTAATTAAAATAGATTTGACTAACAATTAGTAGGTTATGTACGGTAGATAACAAGTTCAATACCTTTGATTAGTCAGGGGCCTTTCAAAGTTATGTACCTTTCAACTTCAAAACTTATCACTCATCCTTTAGCATGTATTCCCCTTGACAATCATCTTAGAAGCTTAGTTATATCGAGATGATACATCTCATTGTACATCCTATGGCAGAGACTATGGGCCTATATCCCTATAAACCGTACGGCGCCATTTAAAAAAAATAGAAAGAAAAGAAAAGAAGCCTAGTCTTACAGTTTTGGTTTTATTTGATTGTTTTGATTAGATTGGCAATGAAAACATGATCATCACACCCAACCATACTACTTTCAGGTAAGTATATAGGTTGATCTTATCTATACGGCTAAGCCATTTGCATCATCCCAAAGTGCTTGTAACGTCCTGACCTTTCTCAAGCCGCGATCAGTTGTTTAGAAAGGCTTTAAGGATGAATTATTAGTTTCACATATCATTACCAACGTTTCCAGTGTAATTCATTCTTACCCACACGCTACATAGGAAGACTTTTTAAGAAGTCACCCATCCTAATGTTACTCCACAACAAGTATATTCAACTGTAGAGTTATTAAGAGTAGACTTTTCGGGGGGGAAAAAAGAGTAGGCTTTTCGAAAGGGATGTGTACAGTTGATAATAAGTAGTCATTTCAATCATTTTTGAAGACGTACTTTCTAATCATTCCTTAAGTTTTATAGTACTACACATACACTTCCATTCAACCGAGTCAAAGTCTCTTGATATTGACTATTGGTGTTGACCTCTTGCCTAGCAAAATGTGTACCATTGCTCATGCGAAGTAGTCGAATATCATCTTATGTTATACAACATATACAATAATAATGTAGTATCAGATATTGAGGGTACGACTATTATCTAAAGATATATATGTATGTATGTTACATCCTAAGAGTCTACTTCGATAAATGATTGTTTCATAAATATATAGAACCATAAATAATCATGCATGTGATAAGTAAGATACCAGAAAGAACTTCAAATCAATTACTGATCAAACCCTAGTTATCCATGAAACAACAATAAAAACACCATCATCCATATGCAAATTGAACATCTAAATAAACTCCAAGGAAACCCTTAATTAGCCCCTTACAACGCTTTACACCGCGTATAGCTAGCATAAGATATGCATACAACACAATTTTAATTAACATGCAGTGATAGCTATTACTTTCCCAAAGCCCTTGGTAAATGATGTGCACCTGCGCTTTTCAAACTGTGGAATATGTCGCAACACAAAATCAAACATAAAAATTATCATTAGTATATATAACAACCACACAATTTGACATAACGTTCTATATTAACCGTAAATATGTGAAAAGTATACGACATAGTGTAATGTGATAGATTGAACATATTTTTTGACGAAAATATAACCTTTGAAAAAAACACAATTACATTATCTAGTGTGCTCACATTATTGTAAGGGAAGTGTTCGAGTCTTATACAAAATGTGAGGCCAAGTTTTGCCTCTAATAATTAGAGCATACATGCAAGCACTATAATACATCACGAATACCTCTAAAAATAATACTGGCCCTACTAGAGATTGTATCCAAACCAATTAATGTGTTATGTGCTTCAATGCAGTGTACAGTAATTCAAACTTTAAAACAAGAAGTACGATCAGCTTTCTTTTATTTAAATGGTAGATGACAACCAATATCTTGTCCATACACATATTTTTGGGAGCAATTCTAGGCATGTTCACCTGTCTATTATGTTTGTTTGTAAAGGTCATGTGATTTTCCAATAGCACATAAATAGTGGCTAAAGAGTAGCCAGGATTAAGTTGAAATCCTAGCCCTAGCTAGCTAGCAATATGCGCAAATGTCCAAGAAGAGAACCCCAAAAGCAGGTCCTTCATGCACATCAATTCTCAAAATAATCGATCTTATCCCCAAAAAATATCAAAATGATGGTCAAAAAGTTTGTTATTGTATCGTCCGTGAGCTTGAAAATGTAGTATAACATTATTCAATGATCAATCGATCTGCACTTTAAAGTTACAGACTGTTCTTAAATGAGTCGTAGACATATAGACTATAGGCTTTTCGAATAGTAATAGTTTAATATGATGTTAAGAAATCAATTCAACCAAAAGCTTAAATTACTTGTCAAAGGTTCATTTGGTTTGTAGCCTTTGCAAACCGGAAGGTCTTGTATAGCTATCAGTGAAAATTCCAACCATCCAAGCAAAGGTAGACAAAAGAAGAAATGATTGTGGAAAAGTACGAAAAAAATACAAAATGATCCAAATGAAAGGTGATAATGAGATAGAGTATGTACCTTGAAGGAGAAGCAAAGAAGCAGATTCATAAGCTGCATCCAGGTCCTTGCTTGGCTGCATGGGCATGTCCTTCTCCATCTTCCATTCTTCCACCATGTTCGGGTGAATCTTCTTCTTCATCATCCTTTTCACAAACTGAAATCCACATTTTTATAGCATTTCATTTTATTCATTCATTTTAATTATCACTAATGATTAATCAATCCAATTAATTTCAGGTTTATCCAATAAATAAAATTTGCATTGTTATATATATCCTTTTCGAAACCTGTAAATTAAACTCTGAACATCCAAACGGATAAAAAAGATGCCTTCTTTATTAAAATTCATTCCAGTCACGTTGCATAGAATAGAAAAACAAATTTAAAGCCTTAATTATCGTTGTTATTACAGTTGTTACATCCAGGGCGAAAAAAAAAGGCAAGATATGTAGTGGGGAACTTGGTATATGGTCATGAGAGACATGTTCCAGACATCGAACGTTGACGGATGGCCAATGAGGACAAAAGAAAGCAAGAAACCAATTGCAAGTGTACAAAATCAAACAGGCGTTCCAAACAGTAGATAGACTATAAGTTAGACAGACATGTTCCAGACATCGAACTGAGTGCAACATGAGTAGCAAGACTTTTGACAACCACTTGTAGACTTGTAGTCTTATCAAAATTTAGATTGGATTGGCATCTAAACACATAATAATTATGGATCAACTTTCATAATACAGTCATTCTCATTGGTGGATGTCCTTTATACATCTATCTCATTTATCGTCCTAGTTTAGTTATAATCCAATTTCTAACCATGGCCACCATCTTTTTTGTTTGTTCGGTTGTCTTAATTGGATTAAGTAAAGTTTATTTATGTATAGTTGTCGTATTTTTAATTTCTCGTTGTTGTAGAATGTTAATTATTGAAGTAGAAAAGTACCTTGAAAGCAAATATTTATAATTTTTCTATATATTACAAATGAAGTAACGTTTACCTGATTAAGCTTCTTGATGGGACGTAACTCCTCCCTAAGAAGCTTCTTGGCTTTAGAGAGGCCATTTTTGACATGAGAATTTCGCTTGATTTTGAGGTTGTTTTTTCCGATGTCAAGATAATCCTTGTCGTCACCAGCATAATTTGTTGAGTGCTTAGTCTCTTTCACAGACTCTTCTAAGAAGAGATCAGCCAAGGTCACTCTCCTCTTAACTTGGCATTCTTGCTCGTCCTTATTCACATCACAAACATCATTATCGTTGCCTAATTTTGATCCATCATCATCAACAGCATTAGTATTCTCATGAGTTATCTCCTTGCATGCAATTTCAACATCAATGTCCAGCTTCTCCAATGCGTGGCTAAAGAATGCCATTTTCATCAAGGGGCTTGATTCGATATGATCATCATCATACTCATCATCATCAATGACATTGACATAGTTGCAAGTTTCTTCGTCATGATACAAATCATCAACATCGTCAACATCTTCTTCCGCTTGCTTGGTCAGTAATTCGCACTTGGCGGTGATGGTGGCCTCCAAGGGGCCAATGGCAAGGGTGCCTATGGCGAAGATCCCCTCTTTCCAATCAGTAAGTACATCTACCATGACATGTCCATCGTGCCCCAGTAGAGTACGCGTCTCTGCGTCCACTTTCGATGTTTAATTTATTTCGGTTCCTTTGTCATCTGTTAAACATTCAAAATGCGCATAAAAGATTGAAAAAATACATTAATATGGACAATATACTAGCCAATGCCCTTAACAACCAGGAAGACATAATTCAGTATGAGAAGAGAAGACCTTGTAGGGAAGTGATGCCAGAGTGAACATGAAGAAATCGATGATGCACCCAATTGAAGATCTAAGACAATAACGCGATACAAAAGATTATTATTAAAATTAAGAAAAACTATAGAATTGTGTTGGACATGAATGGTATTTAAATTTGCAAGTTGCGTGGGAATTGAGATGGAAGCCAAGGAGTGAACGAACTAACCTTCATTGCTTAGAGGAAGTGGTACTTTGCTAAGAGTGGTTCCAAACCAAAGCAAATAGGGTGAAATGTTGGGTCTAAAAGTGGTGGGCTTTGATGTGAAAGGATCGAAGGAGGGGGCCCAAGGCCCATGGTATGTTTTGAGGAGTTCATGACAGTTTGCCGTGTTGGGTCTTTCATGGCTTGATCGATGTGCCCAGATTCTCGATGTGACATGACGTGCTTTCCCTCCCTCCTCCCTACCACGTGACTCCTTTCTCCTTATTTCCTAATTGTAGTAGAGCCATGGGCCTATCTTAGCTGCCTACCACCTCATGGCCCAAATACCACCTATTCGTTACGTAGCAATAGTAACTTCAATGGTGTGTTTAGCAGAATTGAAAATCATTTTCCTAGAGAATAATTTTTTATGTAAAATATTTTTTCATATAAAATAATTTTTAACTCATGTTTTCAGTTATTTGGTAAAAAAAAAAATGAACTTTATAGGGAATAAGTTTGATTAGTAAAAATTGAACAAAAAAGCTAAAAATTATTTTCCTTAATTTTCAAACCTTATGTCGAAAAAATAGACACGGAAAAGAGAAAGAGTGTGAGAGCTCAAGAAACATAAAATCAACTTACGTAAGTTACGTTCTATTCAAAGTGAAAATATTTTCCCTTATTATAGGGAAAATGATTTTCCCTTGAAAACAAATTTTCCCTCCTTATTTTATCAAACACCATAAAATGAGAAAATTATTTTTCAGAAAAATGATTTTCACCCCCACCAAATGCCTCCTAAGTGTGTATTCTACTTTTACGAGATCTTAAAGAGATCTGCTTGTAGATAATCTTACTCCTACAAGCCTTTTTATAGGTGCAAAAGCCGATTCAAAGGGACCAGCAAAAAATTTCGCATATTCATTTAGAACGGAAAAAAAATTATATCTTTAGTTTGGAGAATATTTAGTTTAACTGTGAGTATTCAGGAACCATCGCAATAAAAAGGTTTAAACAGTTGATAGGAAGGTCTAGGTATAATTTTATACTTTAACACACCCTATAATGTGAATGTCGTTTAGATTTAAAGCATAGATGTGGTAAAGACTCTCCCTTCTAATCATGAACAATAAATTAATATGAGAGTTTGATATTCAAAAATATGACGATACATTGTGGATCCATTATAATTCTTTTTTGTGGGTCTCTTGATATTGATTTCTCTACTTGTACAAGACTTATAGGAACAACATTGCTTACATTTTAATTTTCTCATACCCTGCGAAAATAGAACCAATACTGAAGTAGCAGTTGTTGCTGTTACATTATAGGTCTTTTAATTGCTCCATAAACACTATCGAGAAGTTATTTGAGGAGCTTCGTCATAGATCTACTGGGTATCCCAGCTGGTGTTGTAGAAAGGGGTAAAAACATAACAAGAGAAAATATGGCATGATATTATAGGCTATATTAGGCGATGGTCCTCATCTGTTTGTTTCGATCTTTTTATCTGATGTTTGCCGTGTCCATGTTTTTTCAAGGTGGCATTGCATGCATTTGCTACTATATTTGATCCATCCTTTTCTTTGCCTACTGAAAAATTTATGCATCCGTAAATTAAGTAACTAGGTTTTTTGTCGACAAAGACCTCTTGGTCATCACCAACACCACCATGATTAGTTCTAGTGGCTTACAGTTTCATTGTTTAGAGAAAACAAAAAAGAAAAATGAGAGATTAACAAGTTGTTGGACTTAGATTTAAATGTACCCTTATATCCTGTTACGCCTAAACAACTCTACTATGTTCTCCTTAAATTGCAACCTAATCGGATGGTCCAATTCACACCCCTACAAAAAAGTTCAAAAAAAAGTATTGATTAATTAACGCCTAGAATTTTCAAATATCAGATCTCACTACTTAGGTTTGATCCTTCCTCGATCTCCTTTGGTTATGTTCCAGTCGACACCTTCTCTGTGTCCAAAAAATAAAAATAAAAATCAGAAACAATCGTACATTTTGCATTTATGCTTGTTTAGCCTTTTTAAAGAATAATTATTAGCTCATAAAAGATATTGAAAGAATTCCGTATTTAAAGGTCATAGTAACATATACCTAAAATCTATATCTTTTCCTTCTCGAGGGGGGTCTAATAGCAAAGTTTTCAACCACATATTGTAATAGTAAGTTGAAATTGAGGAGGGGGAAGCCCCATACTAAAATCGTGACATTACACATGTATTTGGGATTATTTATCATATATGAGACCATCTCATCAAAAAAAAAATTAAAAAAAATTTGATCAAAGACAATGTCATCAATTACAACATAACATCCAGATGATTCTTTGCTTTGACACAATTGAGAACTTAAGGTTACACCAACGTAAGATCCGAATGTCAAAATTTAATTATATAGTCTTTTTCACTTCATTTGTAACTATTTATGCCCATATACAACTATGCAATCAACCAAAGTTTGATGCCTTTCACATCATCATCACATGGTAAAGGTGGAAAAATAAAGTGTCATCTGAAAAGATGATTTCTGTGGTATCAAACTTCGATAGCCAGGTTGCGTTGTATATATGTACTTTGACCATTTTCTGGGTGTCTCCTACTACATATAATTGATTGGAGGCTTCAAGGTATTTTATTACTTAAATAAGAAAAATTAGAATCCTATAAAATGTGAGTCCATACCATGAAGGCATGAATTATACCATTTCACAATGCCCCGACCAGCAAAAACAGGGAAAAAAGAAAAAAAAACAATGTATGTGACATTCTTTTGGTGGTCGTTGGAAAAACTGTCTAAGAATTATCATCACAAAATCCTCCAATATAGCCTTCATTGATCGTACCAAGTCCAAATATGAGATTTTTCTTTTGAGCAATGATAAAAGTACGATATAATTAAAGGTCAAATTTATGTGCTCTCAATCATCATAACCTAACGTGTAAGCATTTTTTCTTCCTTCAAAGATAGGATAAAGAGGAAGAATTATCGAACGTGCTTTTGAACTCGATTAAAAATTCGATGTTCTTAGCTTATATGATATAAAAAGATTTTCATTCTCTAATGATAGCATACAAGATTGATCTTTTAAAATGAGGGTTTTTCATTTTTCCTCATTGTGTATAAGTGAGGCATGAAAATTAAAAAATAATATCTGAATTTAGGTCTCTGTAATAATACCTCTCATTAACTTTATCAATTAAATAGATTAATTGACAGCCATGAATCTTCCAAGAGAGAGATGCGATATGACCAACGAGGTGAGGTTTAGCGTAGCCCGTTTGTTTCCCCATCATTTTCTTGAAAAGGGTTGCGACAATGCACTGTATGTTAAATTGATTTTTTGATTAAATTAAGCCTCTATATAAGATTTTGAGACAATCATTCATGGATCATGTATAGACTGACAAAAATGATCCAATATTCGAAATTCTAATCGAATGATCCAAACTCCATCTCAAATAGGTTTACTAGAAAGTGGACCCGAAATCCGAATTGACCTGAACTAAACTGTACCCGATCTGAAATTTTCTGTAAAATTGCTTATTTTGCATGATAAACATATTGGACTAAAAATTAGTTGACCCGAAAATGACCCGAATCGAAGTTCACCTGACGCGAAATGTCACTTAACTCGAAACATAACCCGCCCCAAACTTAAACCGATCCGTACCCAAATCGAATGACTTATTTACCAGATCTATTCATGCATGCATATTGGCTCTTGTTTCTTGGTAGTAGAATGTGTAATTTCCACCACAAACTCATCTCATAGAAAGGCAAGATGCTATCTTTTCACAGTGATGTATGATTCACTTATTCTTCACTCTTACTCTACAACATTAGTAATTTCATTTTTTTGTTTGTTCTTTTTGATGTGATAAATAACATATTATGCAATGTAGGTAATTTTTTGGACCAAATGCAATGTGTATGTGTGGTCAAGAGCATAATCATGTCCATATAAAGCAGGAAACCCTTATATTATTCATGATCTTTAGTGATATATGTGTAATTGTATTATTCCTAGAAAGTGTTAATTTTTTAGAGTATCTTTTATATTGATCAAAACTATCAATAATTTATAATTTTTTTAATGATCATATAGGCACTAATATTTTGTCCCCTATTACATAATTTAGTTGGATCTAATATGGACTAGAATAATTTCTTTGTTTTTTAAAAAACTCCTATCAGCTTAGATGGGGCCATAGATATTGGCTAATCTAATAGAGGATAGAGGGCAAGATTAATGCAAATTAAGCATGAAATCATGGGCAATTATTTGTTCTATATAATTAAACCGTTGGAGAGTCCTTGTTGAATGGAATTATGGCATTTGTGTCATCTTATCCATAATTAAATGCCTCCATAAACATCATAATTATCCATATAATATAGTACTATCATGATTCATGGAAAGTAATTATTTGTTAGGAGAATGGAGTTTGTCTCTAATACCATATTAAATGCCTCCATAACAAAATCAATGCAAAGTTGGCAAAAGTACAAGGGACATTTACATTGACTTTTGTCTAATAAGTTATTCAATGATACTTTTGAAATATCATTTTTTTTTATCTCGGATCTTCCATTTCACTGGAGTTGAGTTACTGTTGGTCCAATAAGGGATAAAACTCTCATATTACAAATTTTTTTCATTCATAGTATTCAAATCCGAGACCTTACTTAAGGAAAACAAGTGTCAAACCACTTGAACTAACATGTGTTAGTTACGGAGCATCATTTGTTGACCTAACAATTATTTAACGACATTTCGAAGTACCATTTGCTTATTAAAAAACTTCATTATGGATGCAATGCAGGGTCCTATTAGCTAGTTAATAAAAAAAAAAGAAAAAGTGGTGCACGTTTTTGTTAGGCATAAAATAAAATAAAATAAGTAAAAAGCAAACGACTTTTTGATGATCAAATAAGAATATACATTCTCAAAAAAGTGAGCAAAAGAGCTTATG
>JACYFF010031954.1:1190281-1200848 GCA_017589665.1 Selenicereus undatus | reverse complement strand
CTTCTACTTGAGTGAGGTCTTTCTTCCCCCTTCAGATTTTTCGACGGATTCTTACTCAATTTCTTCCGACTTCTTGTCAATCTCCTTAAAATTATTTGATGTTTTTCTTTTGGGAAGCTTCTTTGATTTCGCTGGTGTAATAACAACTTTACAGACAAAAGTTCATCGACTTTGACTTTTTGACTTTTTAATCTCGTAATTTCCAGAATCAACAAAATATGCCAAGCTTATACTTCAAAATCAAACCATAAATATAAATTTTTTTATAAGGAAAAGAAGCAAATCATAAATATTTGTATAAATGCAAAACCTAATGATGAGTTTCGGAACTCAATTAAGTCAAATTGAGCTCGCTCAAAGTCAGTTGTAATGGAGGGCGCTCAAACTAAGCTTCAATTGAGCTCAACCCAAGGGCTTAAGGCCTCGATAAAACTAAGTTTGCTGATTTAAGCCCGCTCTAAGGCAGAGAACAACCCAATATTATCTATAGTATTTTTATTAAACTTGCACTAATTCTTATATGAGATGATCTATATAACTTTTTCATGGGACTATCTTCATTTTCTTAGAAGAGTAGATGATAGGCCCGCAAGTGCAGGGTGGCATTGTAGCAAACTAAGGTCGATCCCACAGAGACTTGGTTGATCTACTGGGCTATAGTACCTCAAGATATGCTAAGCAAATCTAAATTTGAGAATAAAATTTAATTAATCTACTATCTAATCTAATGGATAATAAATCAACGAATTTAATCAAACCAAACAATTTTCCAACTCAAGAATTAATCAAGCGCCGTTTTTTTAGATGGGCAATTCCAAAACCAATACTCGATTTATCAAACCCCACTTTCAAGGTAGAATCAAATTCTTAAATTTAATCCAGTTATCATTTCTCAAGGATTTTTGATTAATCTAAGATTATTAAGAATGCGGTTATAAAATTTAGAGGTTTTATAAACGGTGAGTCTTTTTCAAGATCACACATACTTAAGTCGAACCTTAGTTTTTCAACATCTAGTGTCACCTTCCAGTTTCTCATCATATGTCTAAAACAAGCAAGAAATTGATCAAGTTTTCTACTTGTAAATCAACATCTAAGATTCAATAGAATAAACCCAATAAATCCAAAGCACTTTTAGATCAAAACAAGAATTGATTCAATTACAACAACTCAACTTAATTCCAAGATTGACAATCAAAACTTAACATAAATATCATTAATAATCTAAAAGCATAAAAATATAAAAAGCAACGAGAAGAGAAGGGAGAGGAATTGCTCAGTCAATGCGTGCTTGAACCATCGTTGCACACTCGATTTGGAATCCTTGCAATCTTCACCTTCAACTTGCTATCCCTCTAATCTAAGTCCTAATCTAAATAGAGTGGAAAGGAGCATGGAGATGTGTTAGGCGATAAATTGTCGCATTTTACATGTCTTTTTCATCTGATTTTAGCTCGTGTAATAATCTAATCTTTAGAATTTTTCTTGTTTTATTAAGTAATCTTTAGGATTTTTACTTGTTTTATTTACTTTTGTAGGTAATAAGTTCAATCGGGCAAGTGCCGCAAAAAGGAGTGAAAAATGGTCAAAAATGAATGAAACAAGTGCGCAGGCAGAAAAACGGCATGGGCACCCCATGCCAGGCGGCACGGCCATGCCACCTATCCAGTTTCGGCCTGTTTCGACTTCTATTTAAAGAGCTTGCTTTGTGATTTTTACGGGGGGTCGCTCAGTGGTGCTTAGCTCTTATGTATGGTGATTTTTAGACTAGATTAGTTTAGGTTTTAGCAAAAAAAAACCCCAATAGGAGGATTAGTTTAGGATTGAAGATTGTAATTTTGGATTCAACCTGTGAATTTCAAGTTCCTTCTATCAATTCAAGCCTAAGTTTTCTCTCTCTTTCTCTCTCTCTTTATTTTACGCTTTTGTTCTTGTTTTGATTCTTGTTAGTTTAATTCTTGAATTCGATTTGTTTAGTTTATATGTTTAGTTTTCATTGTTGATTCATGCTATTTAGTTGTTTAGAATTGTTTTATTTCATTCTCTTTGTTCTGTTCTTCAAGTTTATGTTCTTAGTTGTTAGTTTAGGTTTTGATGTGTTTGTGATTTCTAGTTGGTAGATTGTGTGGACTTGGGTTGTAATTAGCCTCTTGATGGCTAATTGATCTTGTACTAGGCCTAACCATACCCAATCTATGCTTAGAACCTAGAGTTTTTCCTCACGCCCGCCAAGTGTTCGATGAAATGCTTGAGAGAGCTTTCATCCATATTTTTGGGCGATTGACTTATGCTGAGAGGTGAGGTCAATTAGCTAGTGTGGGAGAGGGAATAGCCGAGTTCGGGACACGAAAGTAGTATCCGAATCGAGCTAGGTCCGGGGTTGCTAGTTTTGTGGTCTAATTCGACTAACCCCACGAAAGTAGGTGGTTACGCGAATTAGACTAGCTCATGATCCTTGAAAGAGGGCTTGAGTGGTCTTTGATGGTGCAACCGACCATCTCTTGTTCATAGTGTGGTTTGGGTAGGTTAGGGCTCGTCTTGGTTAGTTGGTTCATTCATTGGTAAAATCATAAACCCAAGTCCCTTTTTGTTTATTTGTTTTAGTAGTTTAGTCCTTCTTTCTTCACTCTCTCTCTAGCCTAGATTGAGACGTTTTAGTTAACCTCGGTAGTTGGAAACACAGCTCCCTGCGGACGACACCCCAAGTACTCAACGATACACCTTACACTTGGGGTTTATAAATATTAAAACTGTGTGGTTTTTCCCTAACAAGATGATGGATGATATGAGGCCGAAAACATCCCCTTTTATAGCAAGTAGGATGCAACCAAAACATAAAAACCGCCAGGAAATCGAACAGCAGTGAAAAAACCGTGGGAGCCGGGAGAAAATGACCCACCACGGTCCGTGGCCCCTACCACTGTACACGGGCTGAACATGGTGCTCTCTAGTCACATTACCCTGCTGATTTTGGTCAGCCCGGGTTGATTGTGTATGCCATCCCGGACTGTCCATGGTATATACCCGGATAAACCATATTGTATCATACATATGCTAGTCTATGCATTGATACCAATCTTAGAATGTAAAAGTTTATGTGTTACATAAAATTATATTTCCTTGATAGATCATAATCTTCTCCAATTACAATAAAAGTTAAAACCCCATATTGATAATTTCTAAGCCATCACATGTACATTGAAAGCAGAATGTCTTAATAAATTTCCTATATTTTTCATTGAGTATTCCAAAACAAATGATACTAGCTTTTTCAATTTTAATAAAAATTACATCCTATGTTTCAATTTATGAGACATGACATCTTGACATTTCAATCGTAAAAATGACAATAAGCTTTGTGAGAGGGGGGGTGTAGAAATAACCATAATTAGTTCCTTAATTAAAGGGACTAAATATTGGCCAAATTATTCTGCAAATATTTAGGTTGTATTTTTTTGGTAGTAGTTGCTGTAATCTTGGTTGTAGTTGCCTAATTTACAGGGCACCTCTGTATATAAATATTTGTACTATCTCAAGCAATAAAGATATACAGAAATTAAAACCACAATCCTGCTTGATTTCTCTATATGGTATCAGAGCCGTAAGGTTCCGACTTGGGGATACGAAACCTTGTTTTTCCTCATCATTTACCAGAAGTCCTTACCTGCAATGGACGAACAACCACCATCAAACAACCAGTTAATATCCATGGAACAAATGGAACAAATGTTCCAGTTATTCCAGAAGTTAAATAAAACCCAAAACAACCCAGAATCCGGCACATCACAAACAGTGCGTGTGGCCGAAAAACTAACCTTTACGAATTACACAAAATGGTGTAAACTGATGCAAATAGCTATCGGTGGGCGGGGAAGGCTCAACCATATCACTGCCGACCCCGTCCAATCAGACGACCCGGATTATCACCAGTGGGCTCAGCGAGACTCCATGGTAGTCTCATGGATTATTGAGAACATTGATGGAGATCTAGTGAACCAGTTTCTGGATTATAAAACAGCCCGGGAATTATGGAAGGGCATCGAAACGCTTCTTAGTAGTGGAAGGGACGAACTTCAGATCTACGATCTGAGCTCTAAAGCAGCCACCATGACCCAAGGAAAAGATACAATTGAAGTGTATTTTAGCAAATTAAATACACTTTGGAAGGAAATTGACAGAAGAATGCCAAACCCGATGAAATGCGCAGAGGACATTACTGTGTTCAACTCATTCATACAGAGGCAACGTTTATATCAATTTTTGGCTGGAATTGATAATTCATTGGACAAAGAAAAGAGGGACATCTTACATCTAGACCCTCTCCCCACCATCGACGCCGCATACGCCACCATCCGGCGAGAAATTATGCGCCGGGGTATTATGACTAGCGCCTCATCATTGGGACAAGGTCCCTCAGAGATTGGGAGTGGCCTTGTTGCTCACCGCCGGTCGGAATCCTCATCCCGGCGTGAAGATAAGTCTCACCTTAAGTGTAGCCATTGTGGAGGAACGAAGCACACCAAGAAAGGGTGCTTCGAAATCATCGGGTACCCTGACTGGTGGGAAGAATACACGAAGAAGAAGGCCGCCACCAAGGTCGGCGCGAACGCGACCGGCGGCAAGGCCAACCTTGCCGTGAAACCTTGCCCAGCCAGCAGTGGAAACGGACGCCGTTGCCCAGACAGCAGTGGAAACGGCACCGACAGGGACGAGAGGTTCTCAGAGGGGACCGCCGGTATGGGGAAAGAAGATAGAACCACCGAGAACTACGGTGGTCAGGAAGGGAGATCCATGAAAATGGAAAGAGAAGGTGAAGATGGAAAGAAGGAGCCTTCTTCCTTCTTTTATACGGCGGAAAAAGGGGAAGCAACCAAAAGAAACCTAACTCAATCCCTAGCCCAAACTACTCAGCCCAATAATTTACCCCAACAAAACTTTAGCCTTGTTTGCAATAAAATCATCCCATGGATTTTTGATTGTGGAGCCACTGATACTATGACTTGTGACCCGTTAGATATTGGAATCACTCAAACCACCCATCGTACTCAAATTCAAACGGCAAACGGGGAATATATTCCTGTTACCCAGGCTGGGACTGTTGATGTTACCTCAGATATTCACTTAAACAAGTGTCTTTTAATTCCCAGTCTCACTCATAAGCTTTTATCTGTTAGTCAATTGACTAAGGAGCTTAATTGTACTGTCTTATTAACGGCCTCTGGTTGTATTGTGCAGGATGCTCTGACAGGACGGATCATTGGGCGTGGTACTGAACGAGGGGGTTTGTACTATGTGGATGAGGTGGCTCAACAGGGCAATGCTTTGCTTGCTCATGGATCACCGGAAAACCGGCTTTGGATGTGGCACCGTCGGCTAGGTCACCCCTCTCTTGGTTATCTTAAACGTTTATTTCCCTCATTTAAAAATATTGAAGTAGCCTTGAATTGTGAAGCATGTGTCTTAGCTAAGAGTCATAAACATACTTACTATCCTAGTTTAAGCCATGCCTCTAAACCTTTTGTTTTGATTCATTCCGATGTATGGGGCCCAGCGCCTGCATTTGCGTGTCATAACTATTCCTATTTTGTTTTATTTGTGGATGACCGTACTCGTATGAGTTGGGTTTATTTCTTAAAACATAAATCTGAAGTGTTTGATGTCTTTGTCAAATTTTATCATATGATATGCACTCAGTTTCATGCTCACCCACAAATTTTACGGTCTGACAATGGGGGGGAATATATAACCTTAGATATGAAACAATTCATTACTGATCATGGTCTAATCCACCAAACCACATGCCCAGATACTCCCCAACAAAATGGAGTTGCCGAACGTAAAAACCGAACCCTTCTTGAAATAACCAGGGCTATCATGATAGAGTCCCATGTCCCGATCTATTTTTGGCTAGAAGCTATTGCTACTTCCACCTATCTCACAAACCGGCTTCCCAGTAAACCACTTGATTACAAAACACCTCTTGACACCTTATCCTCTCATGTCACCATCCCATCAGTCCATTTCTTACCCCCTCGAGTTTTTGGGTGCATTGTCTATGTTCATTTACTAAAACGGGCTCGAAACAAGCTTGAGCCTAGGGCAGTTAAATGTGTCTTTATCGGGTATGGGGTTCATCAAAAGGGATACCGTTGTTATGATCCAATTCAAAAAAAGGTCTACACCACCTTAGATTGTGAGTTCTTTGAACAATCTTACTATTATACCCAGCTAAGTCCTCAGGGGGAGAATATGAGTGATGACCTAAGCTGGTTGACATATCCAGAAATGGTAGACCCAGAACCTACAACACAAGTAGGCAATACCATCGATGTTGCCCCTGGAGCAGCGGACTCACTCCCTCTTCCGCCTACACCTAATGATACGACAAATGAGCATCTATCTAATGATATCTCATCAGTAGAGGTACCATCCGATAGCTCTCCTGGTTCTTATAATATGCCTGAAATTACTGATGTCTCCGGTGAAAGTGAACAAAACAGGTATGAGTTACCCCCTAGAAGTACGAGAGGAGTTCCACCAAGGAGATATGATCCTGAATATGAGGACCAACGGTCTAAATATCCGATTGAAAGAATCAACACTGAAAATCTATCCAGCACAGCTATAGCTTTCAATGCTTCTTTGTATTCCGCAGACATTCCAAAAAATGTGGAGGAAGCTGTCAAGAATGAAAAATGGAAGCAGGCTATGGAAGAAGAGTATCAGGCCCTACAGAAAAACAAGACTTGGGAGAAATGCACCTTACCAAAGGGGAAGAAGAAGGTGGGATGTAAATGGGTATTTTCCATCAAATACAGAGCAGATGGAACTATTGAGAGATACAAAGCACGACTGGTGGCTAAGGGATACACTCAGACATATGGAATAGACTACTCAGAAACTTTCTCCCCTGTAGCCAAAATTGACACAATACGAGTTCTGTTTTCTGTAGCTGCAAACAAGGAATGGCCTCTGTACCAGTTTGATGTGAAAAATGCCTTCCTTCATGGAAGCATTGACGAGGAAGTGTATATGGAGGTTCCTCCTGGATATTCTCATGAGTTTGGAGATGGGGAAGGATGCAGATTGAGGAAGGCTCTCTATGGACTGAAACAGTCTCCTAGGGCGTGGTTCGGAAGATTCACAAAAGCTATGAAGAAGTTTGGATATAGTCAAAGTAATTCCGATCATACTTTATTCCTAAAGAAAGAAAAAAAGAAAACTACCTGTTTAATCATCTATGTAGATGACATGATTATTACAGGAAATGATGAGGAGGAGATTGCAGACTTAAAGGGAAAATTATTTCAGGAATTTGAGATGAAAGATTTGGGCAACCTCAAATACTTCCTTGGCATAGAGGTCTCGAGATCGAAGCAAGGGATCTTTATTCACCAGAGGAAATATATCCTTGACCTTCTGGCAGAAACAGGAATGCTTAGTTGCAAACCAGCGGAAACACCGATTGTGGCAAATCATGGCCTTCAAATTATTGAAGGTGCAAAGCTGACTAATAAGGAGCAGTATCAAAAGATTGTGGGGAAACTTATTTACTTAGCTCACACAAAACCAGACATAGCCTATGCAGTAGGGGTAGTGAGCAGATTCATGCATCTTCCACAAACACAACACATGACAGCAGTAATGAGGATTTTGAGGTACCTAAAGGGTACAAGTAGCACTGGGATTTACTTTGACAAGAATGATCACCTAGATCTAATTGCGTACACGGATGCAGATTGGGCAGGAGATCGTGATGGTAGAAAATCCACCTCTGGGTACTTCACCCTAGTAGGAGGTAATTTGGTCACCTGGAGAAGTAAGAAACAGAAAGTAGTGGCTTTATCAAGTGCAGAGGCAGAATTCAGAGGTATTGCAAAAGGGATAACTGAAATCTTATGGATTCGGAAACTTATGAGTGAAATTGGTTTTCCACATAAAATAGCATGCAAACTCTTTTGTGATAACAAAGCCGCAATAAGCATCTCAGAAAATCCAGTTCAACACGACAGAACGAAGCATGTTGAGATAGACAGACACTTCATAAAAGACAAACTGGAAGATAAGACGATTAAACTTCCATTTGTCAGATCAAGAGATCAGTTAGCTGATATCCTGACAAAAGCTGTCAACACTGAAGCATTCAATGAGGTTTTACGCAAGTTAGGCATTGGAGCACCGAATGCCCAACTTGAGGGGGAGTGTAGAAATAACCATAATTAGTTCCTTAATTAAAGGGACTAAATATTGGCCAAATTATTCTGCAAATATTTAGGTTGTATTTTTTTGGTAGTAGTTGCTGTAATCTTGGTTGTAGTTGCCTAATTTACAGGGCACCTCTGTGTATAAATATTTGTACTATCTCAAGCAATAAAGATATACAGAAATTAAAACCACAATCCTGCTTGATTTCTCTATAGGGGGGAATGGGTGTAACAATGGAAACTTTGGGGGCTCAAAAAGAAAAATGCAATGAATTAAACAAGTTTTAAGTATATTTTATAGTTCTAGAGCATTTTATAGAATGTTGCATAGTATTCTACATTAGTAAAATATTATAAATATCTAGACTTTTCAGGGTAGTTTCAAATATTTTTCTAGACGTATCTAGATATTTGTAGGATATTTGGATAGAAGTGTACAGAGAATTAATGTTCACTGTAGAATGTCATTAGTTCTCATTGTACATTGGACAGATGGAGGACCAAAAATATGCTAAAGGGTCCATGGTTTTAATCAATTGAGTTACAAAAAATTAAAGAGATTTCCCAAACTCTCATGAACTCTTTTGTTTTCTTAGCTTGCTTGAATTTCCAAGCTTTACTCAAGCATTTTAAATGTAGACTTATTATTAAGATAAAGTTTATAGCATCATATGAGATTGAGATTGTGTGAAAATCATGATGGTAAAGAAATAGGTAGAGAATATACAATGGTAATTGGAAACAGTGCCATTATACATTTAGATAAAAATATTCCAAATTGCGTTGGAAATTCTTAGTGAAAACAAAACCCTTATTGAGAATTCATATCAATTTGCGTCCTTTCAACTTTAGGGCACTTTGAATTCTAATGCTCCATCTCTTTCATAAAATTTGGCATCTTGCAATCCTGCCTCGATGTGACATTGATTTATTAATTTCGGTCACCGTATATTGTTAGAAGTTCTAAATTTATATTCTCTTGAAATATACTTTAAAATAAATACTATGGTACTAATTTCGTGTATTAAATTGATACACATTTTGATAAATTTTTAAAACTAAAATATGAGGACAATTTTCGGAGACGAAGGGAATATTTATTTACATAATGCACCTATAAAGCAAATGTGATCAATACTAACTAGATCAATTCTAAGTTAGTCAGATTTAATCAAATTCGAGTTACCTTGTTTTATATTTGAAGAAGATATAATTCTAAAGCAAATATGGGCGAGTATGTTTTGTTTATGACAATTTTTCCATGTCATTTCATGGGAAATCTAGAGAAAAACAAAACCAAGTCCTAACATTTCTAGAAAACAAAATAGGAATATGAAATGCTTAAAAAGAAATATAAGCAATATGTAAATATCCACAAAAACACCTACAAATATGTTCAGATTTATGAATATCTACATATTTCTAACAAAATTATGGAGAATTTATGAATCTTTGAAAACATATATAAATTAAGAATTTTAGAAAACAAATCTCAAATGACATGCCCTAACTACAATTCATTATTGTTAAACTCCCGCTCTTTCGATTCTACAATTCCATGATCCAAGAAACTTTCATCAATCTAATTCCCATTAGAATCTTAAAACTCATTAGGTCCTTATGATCCTAATTTAATTCAAAAATATACAAAGGTCTAGATTTAAACCCATAGATTTCAAGTAGTTAGTTGTTTTTACTCCAACCTCTAGTAACTTAAGAAGCATTTATGTGGTTGTCTTTGTGTATTAAGCAGTGATGTGGTTCTACTAGCTTCTCAAATATTTTGTCAATTGTATATTATTTCGTTTTTGTCCTTATTCTTGTTGTTATTGCTATTGCTATTGTGGTTTCTATTGGAGTAATAGTAGCTGTTGTTGCGGTGGTGGTGGTGGTGGTTGTTGTTGTTGTTGTTATCATCATCATCATCATCATCATTACTAGCTTTTGTCTGTCCCACCTAGTTTTCCATGATGATACTTTTCATCATATTAAATGCGCGTGATATTTTATTTCTAATAATTTTTATTGTCACTTGTTTTAGAATGCAAAATTTCCTCCCGGCGAAATGCTTTCTGAAAATGCTTTTTGTGGCTCTATTGAAATCGACTCTTTGCATGTTGTCATATCTCAAGAACTATAAAAATAAACAACAAGTGTACAACCGTGATTGTAGCATTATATGGGTCGTTCAAAGGGATGAGTTGAATTTAATTACTAGTATTAAACTACTAAACTAATCTAATTTAAACAACCAAACTAAAATTAATTTCAAATAATAGCAAAGACCCTCCCAAAAACCTAATCTTATAAATTAAGCAAAATTTGAAGTAAGAAAGACATTACCTTACTCGCTTAAAATTAAT
>JACYFF010031954.1:1171825-1183517 GCA_017589665.1 Selenicereus undatus | reverse complement strand
AAATTCTTGCATGCTTGGTTTGCATATCATTTAGAGTCGCTCTGTATTAAAATGTAATGGCCGTATTGCAAGGCTGTGAACTCCGGCGGGTGGCCGTTGAGTTAGTTTTATTGTTTTTCAGTGCAGGGGATTTATTGTAAGGCTGTAAGCCTGGGAAAATGGTCAAGTTTTAGGGGAAACTCTGTCCGTTTTGCCCCAGGATTTAAGACCAAAATAGTAAAACTCCTGACTTTAGGGTTGGGGGCCTTCTTTTTGAGCCCCCATAAAGTTCACTAAATCAAGCAGCCGTGTTCCATCATGGAACGGCGGTAATGCCTCCAATCAAATTAGAAGTCTTCCGTTGCTAAATTATAATAATAAGTGGTTATATTAGAATAATCAGATATTAGCTATTGGGGGCGTTACACCCCCCCCCCAAGTAATAAATGCTTCAATATCGTTAATTGGAATACAGCATTAACACCTATATTCAGAGCCCTAAACACTAAACCAAGTGGAATCCCCATAATGAGAATTACAATCATCAATAACCTAATCTTGGCACACCTTCACCCGTATTCCCCTGATAACAACAGAGTACACACATTTTTCACTAGTTGGAGAGCCATGTTTCATTTTCCCTTTGGAAATTGTCCCCGCCATTTCCACGGTGGCCCTTGATCTGATGAGCATGACCATTGGATGGATTTCGAGAGGGTGAAAAGTGCACCCCTAGATCATGGTGAGAACAACTACCATTAAACATGATTGAGCTGCTAACACCCTGCACATCGCTGTTCATGAATGTATTCATTCGATAACTGGGTTTCGTCTTGCCATTTTGATGCTCCTCAGCTTGCATCTTAGTTCTCCCCCCATCACCACTCAATTCACCTTCATTGACAGGCTTATGAACACTACGCCTTCTAGGGGAGTAGTCGATTTCCATGACAGCTCCTCTGTTTTCACCAGCAATTGCTATAACCCTCACGTTATCGTCTTCCTCATTTGATGATTTCCAGAAGACATCTCCCCCTTTGGGTTTGGCATAGGCTCCATTCTTAGGCTTCTCGGCATCACTGACATATGATCTCACAAAAGGCCTTTGCTTTCCAACAGTAGTACTCTCCTGCACCATGGTTTTCTTCTCGTCTTTAGGTGGAATAATCTTTGATTCATGTTCTCCATTTGATTTCAACTGCGAAGGAGGCAGTGTAAATGGGGAAGGGTGAGTGATAGTGGGTTTGGTATGTGGTGATTGAGGTGGCGTCTCTGGCTGAGGCTTAGCTGCTCGAGGTGATGCAGTTGGAGTTGGCAAGCGAGTAGTCATAAGAGACGTTGTTTTTGTGGAAGGGGTAATGCCGTTTGATGGTTTGGGTGATGGAGATGAGGGTTTTGGAGGTGGAGGAGACTCGATTTTTGGTTGGGGAGGCGAGGGTAATGGAGGAGGTACTTCGCGTTTCGTGATACTTGGTGATGCTTTTGGTACAGGGGGTGAAGGTGGGGAAGATCCAGTCTTCAATGATGAGGCGATAGGTGGAGGAGCCATTGATGATGCAGGAAGAGAAGTGAGTTTAGGGGGTGGAGCCACAGGGCTAGCTGGTTGGCTTCGTGGTGATGTGGATGCAGGGGAATGTGGCTTGGGAGCAACAAAAGCTAGTGGTGAAGCTGGGGGAGAAGGCGGTGGAGCTGCAGCTCTAGAGGGTGGGGATCGTTGAGGAGCCGGGGCCGAAAATGGTAGAACAGGAGCTCTAGCAACTGGGACCGAGGGTGGTGGAACAGGAGCTCTAGCAGCTGGGACCGAGGATGGTGGAGCAGGAGCTTTAATAGTTAAGGGTAGTGGAGAAACGCCAGTTGAACGCAGAGGAACGACGACTCTAGTAGCTGGAGGTTGAGCTGCAGCTTCTTGAGTCTGCTGAGGCTGTAGAGGAGGTGCAATAGGCCTAAATGCAGGATGGGAAGTTGGGGCTCTAGGGAGCGGATTAGCAGGAGGCTGAGTCTGCGTCTGAGTTTGAGTCTGAGTCTGAGTGGTGGCTTGTGTGGTGGATGGGGGAGGAGCTTGATGCTGAGAAGCCCAGGCAAGGGTGGCCAGACAGAACCATGGGCGAGATTGAGGTTGGTTTGACATGATAAAAGCTCACTGTTTCAAGGAACACCTTCCGGTTAATACCAGGTCTAAGGAATGATTGTTCAACTGTGCATGAGAAGAGGAGGCATAAAAGTTTGTATTTATAATCTTGGGAGTCTAAAAAGAAAAAGTATGGTAGCAAACACAGACCAATGAAATTGGCAACATGTAAAATGACAAGTTAGGAAGGAAAAAAAAAAGTTAAGAGTAAGCAAAGCATCAGATTCAACACCCACCATGAGTGGGGAAAAAAAGGAGTCACACTCACCAGAAAGTGGACCCGAAACCTGAATTGACCTGAACTAAACCATACCCGACCTGATATTTTCTGTAAAATTGATTATTTTGCATGATAAACATATTGGACCAAAAATCGGTTGACCCGAAAATGACCCAAATTGAATTTCACCTGATCCCAAATGTCACTTAACCCGAAATATAACCCGACCTAAACTTAAACCGATCCGTACCCAAACCGAATTACTTATTTACGAGATCTATTCATGCATGCATATTTGCTCTTGTTTCTTGGTAGTAGAATGTGTAATTTCCACCACAAACTCATGTCATAGAAAGGCAAGATGCGACCTTTTCACAATGATGTATGATTCACTTATTCTTCACTCTTACTCTAGAACATTAGTAATTTCATATTTTTGTTTGTTCTTTTTGATGTGATAAATAACATATTATGCAATGTATGTAATTTTTTTGGTGCAAATGCAATGTATTTGTGCGGTTAAGAGCGTAATCATGTCCATATAAACCAGGAAACCCTTATATTATTCATGATATATGTGTAATTATATTATTGCTAGAAAGTGTTAATTTTTTAGAGTATCTTTTAGATTGATCAAAACTATCTATAATTTATAATTTTTTAATGATCATATAGGCATATCCCACAAATACTAGGGCTTTATAATTGATAGTCAGGTCTAACTATTAAAAATTTGATATTTTAAATAATTTAATTTGTTAATTTTAATAAGGCTAAGTTACTTAAGAGGTACCTTACTTCAAGACATATGTCATCATTAACAGACCAATTTCATTGAATCAGTTAGTGCTTATAACAATGTTTTAAAGGCCTTATTTTAATTTAATTTATCTTTATTAGAACTTAGAAGTGTCTTCCTTCTTGAAAAGTTTCTGTTTTTTCAACTAGTTTTGGCCCGTGCTCATGCACGGGGTGTTTAAATGGGAAAAGTAAATTAAAAAAAAATTAATATATGGATGTATAATGTGAAGACATTTCATATAAATATTATATCCAAGTAACAATGCAGATTCCATACATATTTATAAAATTCTCTCTCTCTATATATCTATATCTATATCTATCTATCTCTCTCTCTCTCTCTCTCTCTCTCTCTCTCTCTCTCTCTATATATATATATGTATGTATGTATGTATATGTCTCTCTCTCTCTCTCTCTCTCTCTCTCTCTCTCTCTCTCTCTCTATATATATATATATATATATATATATATATACATACACACACACATACATACATACATGGAAAGTGAAAAAATTAGTTAAAAGATAGAATTTTCTTCAGATGAAAAAGTTAGGATTTATTTTTGTAAAGAATTAAAATATTTTTTTCCTTTTGAATGGAAAATTTGATTAAACAAAATGTACTTTACAAATTCTATTGCAATATATAAGCAACTTAAATATATTCCTTTTTTAGTTTAGGATCTAAGAAATAAAATATTCGCTTCAAATACAAAAGCTAAAACTCGATTCGAGGTACCCGAATCCACACTCGAATGAACAACGTGCTAACTTATTTTGGACATGAATCCAAATTCACATGAATTTTTTTTCTCCACAATTGCTTTATTTTGTACGGCAAATTTGTTGGACCAAGTAGTAATTGATCCAAAAATTAATTTAAACAGAAATTGACCCAACATAAATTGATCACAGTTCAAAATCTCATTGATTGAAGAAGATAATGTAATTAGCTTCATTTCTTGTTCTTGTTAGGGAAAAAGTGTTTTTTTTTTTAACTATCAACATATCAAATTGTTGTTCTCAAGGAGGATAATATTATCAATGCGCTATATATCTTATCATGCTCTTCTTGTTTTCCTTTCCTGGATAAAGAATCTTGTAAATATTAGCCTATCATTTATTGTTCTTCTCTTTTTGGGGGCGGGCGAGTTTTTTATTTTACTATCAATATATTAAACTATTGTTGTTAAAGACTGTAATATTTTCAATACAGTTTATCATATCATGCTTTCTTATTCCCCTTTCCTCGATAAAGAATCATGTAAAGTGATAACTCTCTTCGTAGCTATAAGCATGAAATTTTAATAACACTTAGAAATTAGTGTTATAAAAATTAAATTAATGTAAGTTAGCCCAACTCATATCAAATCTAACATAATCAAATATTTTAAATATACATTAAAAATTAAAAAATTATGACGAATGGAGCTGAAGAACATGATAATTCAATTTGGTTCTCTGTTGAAAACAAAGAAGTAAAGCAAACAAATCACTAATAAAATAAAATGCAAATAAATAGAAACTAATGAAGTAAAAAATGGTAAAGAAGGAATGAGGAACATACAAAGAATGCAAAAATAAATAAATAAATGAAACTTTAATTTAGCTATGGAAAAGAATTAGTATTTTTCTTTTGGGATTACATCTCACAAAATTTGATCAAAGAAACTTTGACAATCTGAGTTGAAGAACATAGGAATCAATTTGTTTTTATGTTGAAAACGAAGAAATAAAGGAAACGAATCATTGATAAAATAAAATGCAAACAATAGAAATTAATGAACTAAAAAACAGTGAAGAAAGAATGAGAGACATACCAATAATGCACAAAAATAAAGAAACATTTAGCTATGGAAAAGGATTAGTGTTTTTTTTTTTTGGAGAAATACAACTCACACGGTCAAAGAAAAAATCTCCCAAAATTATATATGTTGCTAGATTGTTATATTAAATTAGAAGTGATTTCAATACAATTGATAAATGTGATACTTCGAATAAAAACTTGTGTCGTATAAAGCAAACAAAATGTTTTTAACCGAACTAATACGATATCTATAACTTTCTCTTTTAAAAAAAATAAAAATAGTAATCAACGGCGACTCTATGAAGGTGTTACGAATCGTGGATAGAAGGACCTGTTTTGATAAAGATTATAAATGCTTTGGAATTTTTTAAAAAGAATTTGTATATCATCTTCTCTAATTTAAGTTTAAATTTAAATTTTGAAATTGTGAAAAATAGGTGAGGTTGCACCATATGCTTGGGATGAAGGAGGGAAAATTAATATATGGACGTATAATATGAAGTCATTTCATATAAATATCCTATCCAAGTAACAATGCACATTTCATACGTATTTATAAAATTCTAATCTCTGTGTGTGTGTATGTGTGTGCATATATATATATATATACACACACACACACACACACACACACACACACACACACACACACACACACACATATATATATATATATATATATGCACACACACACACACACACACATATATACGTACACAGAAAGTGAAAAAATTAGTTAAAAGATAGAATTTTTTTCAGATGAAAAAGTTAGGAACTATTCATTTAAAGAATTAAATATTTTTTTCATTTTGAATGGAAAAGTTGATTAAACAAAATGTACCTTACAAATTCTATTGCAATATATAAGCAACTTAAATATATTTCCTTTTTTAGTTTAGGAACTAAGAAATAAAATATTCACTTCAAATACAAAATCTAAAACTCAATTCGAATAACTCGAATCCACACTCGAATGAACAATATTCTAACTTATTTTGGACACGAATCCAAATTCACATGAATTTTTTTTTCTTCACAGTTGCTTTATTTTGTAAGACAAATTTGTTGGGTCAAGTATTAATTGATCCAAAAATTAATTTAAACAGAAATTGACCGAACATAAATCGATCTCAATTCAAAATCTCATTGATTGAAGAAGATAATGTAATTAGCCTTCATTTATTGTTTTCGTCAGGGAAAAAAGTGGTTTTTTTAACTGTCAATGTAACACCCCGACCTCGTCGAGTCGTGTTACACGCCACAGTCCTTCCCCGAGGAGGACTGTTAAGGCAACATATTAAGACTTATTCATAACCTAACATAAAAGGAACTCAACACTTAAGTCACTATAACATAATTGAGTCTCAATTTTGACCCTCGGGTTACCGATGCCATTTTTTTCTTAATTTTCTGGGACGAAACGGACAGAGTTTCCCCTGAAAACTGACCGTTTCCCAGGCTTAAAGCCCTACATTTCAACCCTGCAATGCAAATCAACAACCACAACAGCTCAACGGCTACACGCCGGAGTCCAAACTCTACGGGCCACACGCCCGGAGTACACAGAGTTTGTTATCATTCATAAACTTACAAGAAACAGGTTATTTACATAACTTTGCAACCTTTCCAACCACAATTGACAATACACAACAAAATCATAATTGTGGCAACCAAGACCAAGTGAATCTACCCTGGGCGCTCCACGCAGCAATTACCTGAACCTGGGAAAAGGGGAAAGTAATGGGAGTGAGCAACCACCGCTCAGTGAGTAAACCCTCTCTCCCAAAACATACTTAAAATACATATAACTTACCAAAAGCCTTTCGTAATTCATTTTAGTTGAAGACTTACACATCATACATCATATTCATTCCATAAACCAAAGAAATCATGGACATACTAAAAAGTTAACTTCAATGAAATCATAAAGCATAAACCGTTGCGTAAATCCATAAACATAACAAACATAAACTTACTGAAAACATACGTAGTATCTTATTCACGTAAATGAGGAGACTAAACTCTTAGAGGTACTTTGTTACTGCCATCCCGAGTCGGCCAAACTCGAGCGGCAACATACGCCTATCCGGACAGACATCATACTATGCTGAGACATAATTTTCATACATAGACTTCAGGCGGGAATCAAACCACCATCCCTGAATCTACCATAACATAACATACGTGATACCAGGCGGGAACTAAGCCACCATCCCTGGATCTCAGACTTAAGCTTAAAGTTTCTAGAGTAGCTCCTCCACGTATACATACACATAACTTATACATAAACATAAACATAATCGTTCGGACACGTACATACTCATACTCATGCATAAATTTATCTTAGGAGCTTATAACCTTCATACACGTAAATACTTACCTACACACTCATACTTAGCAGACAAAACATACTTAAACTTATCCATATATAGGTTTTATGAACTTAAAACCTGAAAACATAATTTTCTTACAACTTTAGTTTTAGGCAAACTACAAGAAAGACCTCTTAAAATATGGTGAGTATTCTAACTCACGATTCAAAACTTGGACACTTACTTGCATCAAAACTAGGATTCACAATACAACTCCAATTGCCCTTTTTAAGGCCGTTTCAACTCTTTTAAACGCAAAAGAATGAAATTGATGCAAAACCGATTTGTTTATGCAAGTTACGTAAGTTTAAATCATAATATCCACAAGAGATAACGTGTTTAAAAACTAGTGAAAGCTTTAGTTACTACTCATAAATCGATTTTGCGAAAGGTTTAAAAACTTTCCATAATCGAACAATTGCAATACTATGTAAACTACTTTATGGAATACGTTTACAAGTTCATTCCTATCTTAAAAGTTTCATAAAGACGCACTTAGTTTGCTAAATTGTAAAAGGAGTTTGCTTCTTACTTAAAAACGTCGTAAGAACGTAATTCGTTTGGTAAGTTGTAAAGCGATACTCGCTTCTAACTTAAAAACTTCGTAAAAACGTAATTGGTTTGCTAAATTGTAAAGCAATACTTGTTTCTAACTTAAAAGCTTCGTGAAAATGTAATTAGTTTGCTAAATCGTAAAACGATACTCATTTGAAACATAACGGGTTTAGTTAATGCTTAATTCAACTTAAGTCAAACTAAGTTCGAAACTCAAAAGCTTCTTATAAAAGTTATAAGCTTAAAAACTTCTTATAAAAGTTACAAGTTTGTTATTCCATAAATCGACTTCCTTTGAAACTTCAAAGCTTCTTAAAAGCGTAATAAGCTTGTTAAGTCGTAAAACGACTTCATTTTCAATTTAAAAGTTCCATATAAACATAATACGGTTACTAATTCGAAAAATAACTTCGTTTTAAAGTTAAGAAACTTCCTATAGACGTAAAACGTTTGCTAAATTATAAAACAACTTCATTTCTCGCTTAAAAGCTTAATAACCTCATTTTTGACTTAAAGGCTCCTTATAAAGGCAATACGTTGGTCAATACTTAAAACGATTTCACTTCAAACTCGAAAGTTCCTTATAAACGTAAATCGTTGGCTAAATTATAAAACGACTCCGTTTGTAACTTAAAAGCTCTTTTTAAACACGCAATGCGTTTATTAACTTGTGAAACGACCTTACTTTGACTTAAAAGCGTCTTATAAAGACGACACGTTTACTTAGTCGTAAAACGACTCAGTTTGTAACTAAAAGGCTCTTTATAAACATGTTAAGGTTGCCTAATCACAAACGACTTTGCTTCTAACTTGACAGTTTTGCTAAATCATAAAACTGACTTCATTTGTTTACAAACGTAATAAGCTTGCCCATAAACATAATAAGCTTAACTCACTTGACATGTTTGTCCACACATACATTCGAATACATATAACGACTTCAAATTAGCTTCTCGGGCGCAAATCACCAAAATTTATTCAAATCGATACTAAACTTATGTAACTCACTTCCAATTAAAGCCTACTTCTTCCAGCTTGATTGAAGCTAGGCATATATAGCTCTCTTCGAATTAACCTCATTAGCATAAGTCACCCAAGTTGATTCGAATCGAAGCTAAGCACATTTAACTCACTTCGAATTCACCCAAATTGATTCAATTCAACGCTAAACATAAATAATTCACTTCGAATTAACATAATACGCATAATTCACCCAAATTGATTCGAATCGAAGCTAAACACATTTAACTCACTTCGAATTCACCCAAATTGATTCAATTCAACGCCAAACATAAATAATTCACTTCGAATTAACATAATACGCATAATTCACCCAAATTGATTCGAATCGAAGCTAAACACATTTAACTCACTTCGAATTCACCCAAATTGATTCGAATCAAAGCTAAACGCATATAACTCACTTCGAATTCACCCAAATGGATTCAACTCGAAACTAAACGCTTATAATTCACTTCAAATACGTATCTCTAGCATAATTCATACTTTTTAGGCATAAATACTTATAATTAGCAAATCCATAATCTTGGTAATCATACGAAATTCTTAAAATAAGTGGGATTAAAGGATTACCCACCTCGAATCCAAGCTATTTGCGTGCAATTTGGCTAGGTTGAAGCTGAATTCGGACTCCACACACCCAAGGAATCCGGTTGCCTTCGCGTGGGGTTCGGACACCACCAAACCCGAAACCCTAACTCACAATTTCTGATGAAATTAACCACAATTAGGAAGTATCTAGGTCAAGAATGCAATTTATAGATGGAGGAGGAGTTCGAAATCACCTTGCATGCACCGAGGTGGCCGGGCGTTCGCCGGTTCTTCGCCGAAATCCACCTGCCTGCGGCCGACTTTTGGCTCAGCCACGCGTACGATTTTGGCCGGCGCTTGGGTTGGCTGGGTTGTCGCCGGTCGTGGTGCGTGGATGGAGGAGAAGCGAAGGAGGAGATGGAGAACAGGGGAGACGTGAAGATGCAGAAGCAGAAACAGAAGGAAGGAGGAGAGAGGGAGAACCAGTCGGGGGGGGGTGTCGCGGCTAAGGGAAGGGGAAGGAGAAATAAGGGCGGCGTAAAATTACGGTTTTGCCCTTCCCTTATCTCTATCGTTTACGCGACAGTCCAACCTTAACATGGCTAGTCTAATTCGTAAACTGATTCCTAAACCCAAATCCATAATATATTCATTCATCAACTATTCGTTCCCAAATTTATCCAGGTTCGATTTAATAACATCGAACTATTTCTAAGGCCGACGGGTATTCAAGTAAACTATTCCAACCCAACAGGCATAAAATTCATTAAACGAATACGACAAAACTCCAGGTCTCACAGTCAACGTATTAAATTGTTCTTCTCAAGGAGGATAATATTATCAATGCGTTATATATCATATCATGCGTGCTCTTCTTGTTTTCCTCTCTTGGATAAAGAGTCATGTAAATATTAGCCTATCATTTCTTGTTCTTCCTTTTTTTGGGGGGTAGGGGAGTTTTTTTTAAAAAAATTTAACTATCAACATATTAAACTATTGTTGTTAAAGAGTGTAATATTTTCAATGCAGTTCATCATATCTTGCTTTTCTTGTTCCCCTTTCTTGGATAAAGAATCATGTAAAGTGATTACTCTCCTCGTAGTTATGAACATGAAATTTTAATAACATTTAGAAATTAGTGTTATAAAAATTAAATTCATGTAAGTTAGCCCAACTCATATAAAATCTAACATAATTAAAGATTTTAAATATATATTAAAAATTAAAAAACTATGACGAATGGAGCTGAAGAGCATGATAATTCAATTTGATTTTCTGTTGAAAACAAAGAAGTAAAGCAAACAAATCACTAATAAAATAAAATGCAAATAAATAGAAATTAATGAAGTAAAAAACGATGAAGAAAGAATGAGAGGCAAACCAAGAATGCACAAAAACAAGGAAAAATTAGCTATGGAAAAGGATTAGTGTTTTTTTTTTTTTGGAGAATTACAACTCACACGATCAAGGAAAAAAATCTCCCAGAACTATATATGTTGTTAGATTGTTATATTAAATTAGAAGTATTTTTAATACAACTGATAAATGTGATACTCCAAACAAAAACTTGCGTCATATAATCCAAACAACATATTTTTGACCAAACTAATACGACATCTATAACTTTCTCTTAACAAAAAAAAAATAGTAATCAACGGCGACTCTATGAAAGTGTTAAGAATCGTGGATAGGAGGACCTGTTTTGATAAAAAATTATAAATGCTTTGGAATTTTTTTAAAAAAATTCGAATATCATTATCTCTAATTTAAGTTTAAATTTAAAATTTGAAATTGTGAAAATTAGGCGAGATTGCACCATATGCTTGGGATGAAGGAGGGAAAGTTTTTTTTAGACACCATCATTTTGCTATTTATTATATAAAGACTTATTGCACCAAAAAGATACAATTTTATCTTTTCCAAGTAGCGATTGGTAGGTGATTTTTGGAAATAAATATGAAAATCAAATAATGAACGAATATTGTATTAGGATACACTTCATGGGTTCAAACCTTAAGGAAGCATAAATTCATGTACAAGTCCTCTCTTATCAACGAACGAAATAAATTCATATAGAAGTCCCATATGATGAATCACAACAATAAGTGCAAGTTTATAAATTAAAAAATATCATTTTATCCCGTACATAAAATGCAGTTTTATAATGTTTATATAATTGTAGAAATCTTGAAGTCGTGGATTCATATTGGGAATTCATCCTCTTAAATTTGAAAAAAAAAAAAGTAGACAAAGGTGGCCCACCATATACGAAAAGCAC
>JACYFF010031954.1:1023623-1142224 GCA_017589665.1 Selenicereus undatus | reverse complement strand
TATATATATATATATATATATATATATATATATATATATATATATACTTAATTTGATATAGGGAAATAAAGATTTCTTTTTAGAGTGCGGTCCTTTCCTTGTTTTCTAAGTAAATCCGTCATTGACTAATAATATTAAAACAAAAGGTGACTAACATCCTTACATCGCAAGGGTATAATACTAGTATCTCACTAAAAATTTGTAACTTAATAGCGGTGCCAAGTGTTCTTTTCAGATGAGAGACGATGGTTCAGTCTTGTGGTTCACATTTCTCCTAATTGTGGGAGATTTGTGAGGACATAATCAGACCTTGAAAAGTCCTGAGTAACCAACTTCTACAAAGCCCGTGAACAACCTTACCTACTCGCAGTAGAGGTTCAATAAATTGAACAATTTACCCTCGACTAAAAAGGGGAGAAAAAAAAAAAAACACTTAACTTACCAGCTCAATTGAAAATAAATAGCAACTCTATTCACTTCGTGATGCCACATTTTTAATAAAGAAAGGTGAAGTAGGACCTCCTGATACCATAGTTTCTGATGTTTTTCATCAAACATTTATGGCCAACCAGCAATTTCCAGTAGCACCAAATCATCATATCAACTACCAACTGATTTCTACCTTCTGGTAAGCAGTGAGCACGGATTGATTGCTAATATAACCACCACCTACACGTGTTTATGTCTGGATTAAGTCAATTTATGTTAGTTTGCATTGCAGTCAATCTAAATATAGTGAAGAAAGAAAGACAGCCACAACTAACCAAATATGGCTTAACAGTCTATTGTAAGTTTTTCGTTGAAACCGTCTATATAATAGTTGTGGTGCCCCCGTCGATATCCTCAAACAGGCTTTAGAAGACATGTAAGCTTTCGTTAATAGAAACTTAATATAACTGCCCCCACCCCTCTCTATCAAAAAAATAAAATAAAAACTGTGGTGCCATAAACTCTTTTAAAGGCAATCTTTTAGAGGTTTGGTATCATTAATAATTTATATTAAAATGACTACTTAATTTTAAGAATAACAGTTAAGTAGTGAGTTTTCTCAAATCATCCTTAAGAAATAATTACCTCTTTGTCATTATTAGTCACTATAAAAGTACGTATATCTCATAATAAATACTAAAAGAGATAGTTTCAAAAACTTAACAGTTCAAGTTCTACAGAAGTACTCTTTGATTGGGCATCTTTAGTTTGGGGGATTTCTATGCTTCGCCTTGATTGATATGTAGAGCTCGACGAAGGTATAAATTATCACACATATTCATATATATATATATATATATATATATATATATATATATATATATATATATATCGTATGATTTTTCACAATTTTGTCATATTTTCTCATTTCGACATTGTAGGATTGTCTCTAATTTATATTCCGAAAACTTGGTCATATCAAAGATGAGAATTAGAAGATTTTAAAGTTCATTTATTTTTACACCACAAAAGTCAATACATGTCCAATGCCTTATCAGAATTTGCACTAAAAAAAATGCTTATTACAATAACAGTACTGAACTCTCTTATTACAAATTTTTTCCATTCACAAAACTTGAATTCGAGATTTTACTTAAGAGAAATAAGTGTCAAATCATTTGAACCAACTTGTGTTGGTAGGAAATCATTTACTCATAGGTTTTTTTTGGGGGGGGGGGGGGGGGGGGCACCATTTGTAATTATATGTGTATATTTCTAAAGTCAGCTGCTTTAATAATTTTAGCATCCTAGCATTTAGAGACTTTACATTTGCAATATTGCCTTTAATAAGGTGGCAAAAATAAGAAGTATCACATGGTATGTCAAAGGCTAGCTTTTGTGAAGTGAGTTGATGGCTTGATGCTTCCACGAAAATCTACCTGTGTTTGCACCGATTCCTCTCATCTTCTTCTCTGTCGTCTTTGACATCCCTCGAAAATCTACCAGTCTACAGGTACCACCACTGTTGACACCGCGTTATTTGCGCCACCTCAGTGAACGGAATAGTGGGAACTCAGCATTGACACCATCAGTACTCTCTTCGTCAAATCACCAAATTTCAAGTTTTGGGATTAACAATTCATTCAAACTATACTTAACACTTCCAACCCACGTTACTTGTCCAACACTCTTTAACTTTATTTATAACTCCTTTTAGCCTCTTTTAACTACTTGAAGCTCACTCCAACTACGTCCAACTCCAATACAGTTCCTAGTTCCAGCTAACTTGAAAATAACAAACTCTAAATATATTTCTTTTTAGTTCGTGTAACCCCCCATGTTTTGTGTAAATAAAGAAACAAGGGTCCACTAAGTGCATGAATGGAACTTGGACTCTTGACCCTAAACTGATGGTGACAGATAAACAATTGGCCGATTACACCATGCTGCTGCTGCAATAACTTTGGTTGGTGGTATAGCATTGTTTTTTTTTTTTGTTTTTTTTTTAAAAAAAGAAAGAAATTTAAAAGCAAGTAGAAAAGATGGTGCAATTATGGTCCAACCAATGTTTTTGACTGTGAGCAAAAGCCAAAAGCCAAAAGCCAGCTGGGCTCTCTTCTGTTTGTGTTATATTTCATCATCACATCCGAGTCACACTCTCAATTCTCATTGGTATGCTGTGGATTACTCCTCCACATAAACCCACCTCTTCTTATTTTCCTAGCCATTGTTCTGACCTATCGGAGAGTGACATTTGGCACCTATAATTTTAATTTGTCCCCCCTTCTCCTCCTCCTCCTCCTCTTCTTCTTCTTCTTCTTATTATTATTGTCATCATCGCACTTATATTTCATCTTCATAAAACGGCTTGGTCTTATTTTTTGAGAAATCATATCCATATCCATTTATGCTAGCTCGTACTAATTACTCAATATTTTTCAACATGTCAATTTTACCGCATTACCACCGGTATAAAGCTTTTTTTTGGGAGGGGGTATGTCCTTTTTTTGGCGAGGAATTGGAAAAAAAATAGGGGGTGCTAGGAATTAAAAAGTTATTATGGACCCAAAACTACCTCCTAATAATTCGCAATTTTGACTATTAAATGTTCGTACGAAAGGAGATCTATAAATTATAAATATACATTTTTGGTTCCAAGATTTTTGAATGTGTTAACAAAGGGAGAAACTCTAATACAATTTTTGTTTCTTGGATCTCAAGTTTTGATGATAATTTGAACATTAGTCTATCAAACAAAGCCCACCACATAGCCCACAGAACACTTGAGTATGGCCCATAAAGCGGATGAGCCCAATGCGTATTAGCCCCGATTGAGCCCAAACGCAGTTGAGTTGGACCAATAGATGATATTTTCAGCTACTATGAGAGCTTTTTCTTGGGTGGGCCTGGGCTATATATCTGAAAAAAGGCAGCTATGCCTCTATCAAAGTAGATGAGTTGGTTCATTGTCTTGTATTTTTGTCAACTTTTTTCCTTTTATTATTTTATTTACAAAATCATCAATGACTTGGTGGGACTCATGAGAGAGAGTAAAAAAGCCCCCCTGTATGTTCATGACTTCTCACTTTTTGTCGGTGCAAAGGGATTGAACATAATTTGTCATCCTCGCTTAATTTGCGGGCTTTATTCTTTTGTCTTTGAAACGAATAAGGTAAAGGATTGGATAAATGAATATTAGTTAGCGAAAATCGTATGGCATCTATCTTACTTACCACATGTTAGTTTGAGTTTGGTTAGTTCATTAAAAGTGTCGCATTAACCCGCAAAAAAAAAAAAAATGTATCCTAAATTACTAGAAGTATACAACAACAACAACAACAACAACAAACTCCCAAAGTGGGTCCCGCTTTCGCGGGGTCTGGGGAGATCCAGCTGTAGGCAACCTTACCTCTACCGGTAATCCTAAATTACTAGAAGTATATGCTGCGTAAAATATTATTGTGATAAATTTGGTGCTTAGTAAAAATATTTGATAGCTTATTAAAATACTTATCATAATGTGAGCTATATTACTCGTTAGCACATTGATCTGACTCTCATTTGCTCACTAAAAATATCTGTTATTGCATTAAAATATTATCTGGAACAAGAAGCCAAGTGAAATATTAATGCCTCAACATGGGAGCACCAGCAGCAGGAATGTCTCATGTTGATTGAGCAGTTCCCTCTTTGAAAATTGTATTTATCTTCTATTGATATGTGGATCCCACTGCAATTCTGATTTGCATTTTTTTAAAGTAATTGCTCTAATTAATTGAATTGAAAAATTAAGATTAGAAAATAATGATGTTACTTACTTATTGAAAGAGCAGACTGTATTTATCCAATTTTTTAAAATGTTCATAAAAAATTTAGGTGTGTCGGATGCAGATAACATAATAATGTAATGTGACAGTCGTTTCGCTCTGAGTTTAATGAGCATTTACAAGGATTTTTATATAATACCTGCTAATAGACCAGTTCCATTAGTTGAGAATTAAAAATATATTGTTCCTAAGATCGTGTATTCGTTTTACTTTCTTACCAACTGTACTGACTTCGGTTAAAAAATTATCATCCTTAAACTTAGTGTAGTTTACATATTTTGTAAAAGAAGCAAAAGTCTCTTTCCATATACAGTTAAAACACCCAAGCATTTAGTGGGTGTGAGGCACTTAGCTTTTGAAGACAATTATTGACTTTAATAGCCCAGAAAAATGGCCACATATTAAGCCAGAAGACTTTAATTAGGTGGGAAAGGTGGACCCTATATAGAATTGACAAAATCTCAATAAAATTAATGGTTTTTGGATATTGAATTACCCATTTCACTGTAATCGAGTTATTATTGACCTAATAACGGGGGCACAGTTCTCCCATCACAGATTTTATCGATTTACAAGACTTGAATCTGAGAGAACAAGTGTCAAATTATTTGAACCAGCCTATATTGGTACAAAATCCCAACAAAATTAATCACCAGAAACTGTAATCAAATTCAATCCAACTCATGCATCAAATAATTAAAAGTGATTAAAAATAATAAAATTAAGCCAGTGACAGTTCAAAAAAACAAAGTTTGTGCTGCAAATAATAGTGCAAGCAATATCAACAGGAGTAGGGCACATGGTAATGGTACCATAAACATGCATCAATTTAATATAAGTGGGGCATGACTATGACTCAATTCTTTCCCTTTTATGTTCTTTCTTTCTTTCTTTCCTGCTTTTCAGAGTGTTGTTTTTTCCTCCTCTTCTCATGATTTCCACTTGCTCCCACTCATAACTCATACAAGTCCCTCTCCTTTCTGGGTCTTATTCTAAACTAACCCAGTATCAGTATCATTTTCTGGGTTCAAGTTTGCTGATCTTAATTCAAAGGGAAGGAAGAAGGAATTGAAGTTAAAGATGAATCAAGAGATGAATGGGTATTATGAAGGAGGAGAAGGAGTGAGAGAAATGAGAATAGATTATGTGTATAAAGTGGTGGTGATTGGAGACTCAGCAGTAGGGAAGTCACAACTTCTTTCAAGATTTGCAAAGAATGAATTCTCTTTTGATTCTAAATCCACCATTGGTGTTGAGTTTCAAACTCGAACCGTCACCATCAAGTCCAAAGTCATTAAGGCCCAGATCTGGGATACTGCTGGCCAAGAAAGGTACCCTCTCTTTCTCTCTCATTCAAATCACTTCTCTTTCGACGTAATTTCGTATACATATTCATATCCCGAGAGTCTTATCTAAGTACAGTAAAAATCATAAAAAGACTGGTTCCGTTAGAGCGCCTCGTGAAATATATGGTTCTCTCTAGGATGATCCTCAATTTCAAGTACTGAACCTATACTGAGCTGTTGATGTTGTCTTAGTCAAAATTCATCCAGTGGTTAGTTCGAAAGAAATATATTGATTAATTAAATAGGTGGATTAGTCTTTAATTTCTAAGGAAATGCAATATAATATGACTATCTTAGCTGAGATATATAAGACTAATTATATGGTTACCGACAATGTTCATGATCCAATGCCTCTCCCTAGATGTAGCAGTTGACATAATTATTTATTTCCCTTGATTCAGCCACATATGGTCCGCACCCGATATTAATATTTTTAGATTTTTGGGCTATACAGATCTCAAATTCATAACGAAATCAGCTTATTTGTAACTTTACGGTTCAGGTAAGGTTGGTATATCTGACTCGTTCTTCGTGCACTAGAACTCTCGGAGTATGGATTTGGACCGGTTTTAGACTCAGTGTTCATATGACCCTCAAAAACCTTGGTAATCGAATGCGTTGTGAAGTTTTTTTTACCAGATGTAGATGCCCGTAATTTCCTACAGGGTACATACGAAACTAAACGATGTATCCTGCTTTTAAGCTGTCCCACCTTTTATCCCAAGCAATAAATTTAGTGTGCTGTATGTGTCTTTTCTATATTTTGGACCTTAATAGAAAATTGATTGCTGAATGAAGGTACAGAGCAGTAACAAGTGCATACTACAGAGGTGCACTAGGGGCGGTGGTTGTGTACGACATAACCAAGAGGCAAACATTTGATCATGTGGCTAGATGGGTCGATGAGCTACGGGCCCATGCCGACAGCTCGATCGTGATCATGCTGATTGGGAACAAGGCTGATCTGGCGGAGCATCACAGGGCAGTTCCCACGGAGCACGCTGTGGAGTTTGCACAGGATCAGGGGTTGTTCTTCTCAGAAGCATCAGCACTTAGTGGTGACAATGTAGAGGCTGCCTTCTTTAGGGTCCTTGAGGAGATTTATTCTGTGACTTCTAAGAAGGCTCTTGACTCACAGTCTCCTACTGCTAAGCTCAATGGTCATGGCTCGCTCTCGGGCTCGAAAATTGATGTCATTGCTGGGTCCGACCTTGAGATTAGTGAGATGAAGAAGATGTCCACATGCTCTTGTTAATGCTTGTGATCAGACAGTCCTCTCTTTTATTGTGTCTAGGGAGGAGGGAAGGTGTAGAGTGTGAGAGTGAGAGTGAGGATTGGTGACGGCTATTACATAGTTGGATGTGCTTCATTGATCATGAGCTAATGTGTACACATTCACCAAATATTTGAAGCAATTTTTAAGTTCCTGACACTTGAAATGAATATTGTAAAGAAAACCATTCTGAGTCAAGCTTGATGTCTTGTGCTCGTGATTAAATAATTCTGTACCCATCATTTTAGAGGACAACATGTTTTCAAGCATCAGTTCAAACTCAAACCGATTTAGGACTTTAGTAATGACCTTCATGTATCATCAACATGTTACCCCCCTGTATGTACATAATAGATGTTGCGTAAAAAATCAACCTAAGCAAGTACTAATGATGATGCATTTGGGATTAGGTGCACGAGGGGCTGAGAGTGAGATGGAGGACCTGTGAAATGAAGGCTAAGATCCAAAGGTGTCAACATATTAGGTGCAGAAAAAGTCATCACATGTCACAATACATGCTTAGCCTAACCACTTCCAATCCTCACCCCCCCACCCCCCGCGAAAAAAGGAAAGACAGACAACAACATACAGACTTTTGCAAGGAAAAAAAGAAGACCAACAAAGCCCGTCTAGCTCAGTCGGTAGAGCGCAAGGCTCTTAACCTTGTGGTCGTGGGTTCGAGCCCCACGGTGGGCGATTCCAACCTTTTTTCAAATCGCCATACTACTTGGTATGATACTTTTGTTAAAATTCTTTGGTTGAAGCACGGCTAGCAGCTGGTGTCGTGGTGTAGTTGGTTATCACGTCAGTCTAACACACTGAAGGTCTCCGGTTCGAGTCCGGGCGACGCCATTTGAGATATATATTTTTCCAGTTTTCATGTGTCTCCTTTCCCCTGTCTCCTCCTCTTTTTCTCCTCTAATGCCATTGCATTATGTTTCGTGGCATCCTGATTCCTGAACGTACTGGAGTACAATTGAATGTCATTGAAAGCAAACAGTTGCATTCACAGCGATGGTCCAGTTAGTGACATTGAATTACAGTGTGATTTTTGTGGGGATAACTACTGTTGAATAAAGTCGTGTAATCACAAAATGTGTTACAAGTAAATTCACTCATTTAACGTTTTTGTCCATGGAAAATCATGTCATTTGTTCTTAGAATGTGCGCATCAATGGTATTGAACCTCTCTATGCATCATTTGCATGCATCAAATGATGGCAACTAACGCCTATGCTGAGCACATCAGCAATGAATGAAACATACATAATAAGAAACTACGGACTTGGACTGACATTGCGCTCAAAAGCCTACAGTATCTCCATGGAGGCAGTATGAACACACTGTTATCCTGAGATAAATGCGTGCTCAAATACCAATTTTAAGATTCTCAAAATTTGGGGAATTTTGGTAAATGGGCACAATGCACGGTTGGAAACAATGTACGATGGAAAAACAGGAGGGGAGCAGAAAGAAGAGATGTCAAAGAAAAATTTATTAAGTGGACACACTTATTGTCATAACTATGTACACCAAGGCACAGAATCACCCACATAAAAAAAAGACTGGGTCCTGTGAGAGGGGTTTTCAGACTGAATTTTACCACTAAAGAGGGAATAAGAACAACTTCCAACAAAATCAGAGGAATCCTCTGTGAGAACTTTCACTAATGCTTCAAAATAATCAGAGGAATCCCCCTTGCGAAATGTCACTATGAAAAAAAATGTTTGACATTTCACATATGCTCATACTGGAGGAGAAACCATCTTCTTCTTCTTTTCCATCATATGTCTCTTCTTGGTGGCCTCCAATGCCTCCTCTCGCATCCTAGTAAGTTCCTCGACCCAATGCATATATTGTGCTTCGATTGCAACAAGCTCCAACATCAGTTCTGGATCATGGTTACTGTCATTCAAAGCAAGTGATGATGAACTGCTAGTCAAGCTGGTAAATCCCGACATGTCACCATTTTCCATTGAAGTTGAATCATCAACTAGAGTAGTTTCATTTCTCTCATGTTTGTACTCTTCCTCCTCAAAGTACAATCCTCTCAGGTCCATCTCCAGGTCTTCGATACTCAACATTTTGAAGCTTCCATTGCTAAAAATGACTGTTTTGTCTGTTCTTGCAACATCACCCTCAGAAAACATGTCTAGCACAATAGCTGTATCCAAATTTTGATCTGCAGGGCCGGATAAACACGAAGGACAAGAGTTATGCTGAACTAAATCTGTTCTTTCAACTATTGCAGGATTACAGCTGGGTATAATTTGCCTTATTAAGTAATCAATTAAATCAGCTATAATAGCTACATCATTCTCCGCCAATTCTAGATGTTCAACCATTTCGGCTGCTACTGCTAGCGCTGTATCCGAGTCAAGGTAGAAGGCAAAATCTATGTACCGTGCCCCACCTGAAGAAAACAAAGTTTAGATCCCAACTTGAAATGAGCAACCTTCCGATCAAATGAACTATTAGATTTGTAGAAATGATCGTCACATTACCTGAGTCATCAGCTATGCGCAAGCTAAATGATATTGAGTTGTCATCAAGTTGTTTCCCCCTCAATCCGAACTCATCTTTCTCATGCATCCTTGTAAATTCTAAAAGTTGGTCAGTTGGACTTAGATAGCTGGCATAAGGTGACGTGCTTCCATGGAGTTGCTTATAGTCAATATCAAGATCCATGGAATTTGGCATAGATAATGAGAAGTTTCCAGGCTTGGAATTCTGCTTGGGTATCTGAATCGGCTCATTCATGGGTGCTTTTGGGTTCTCAGGTTGAAGGAAGGGGTCCTTCAATAGCTCTTTCGCAGACAATCTTTCTTTCTCAGGAACAAGACACTTCTCAATGAACTCCTTCATTTGGGGGTATTTCACCTTGCGGAGGGAAGCTGGTTTTATACCCTTCTCAAAATGCAAATAAATAGCATAATTGAACTGCTTCATATTATGCAATTGAATTAAATGGGACAAAATTGACAAACTTACAGAGGTGACCTTCTTGTAGATTTGGGCTGGATTTTTGCATTCACTGTAAGGATACTCAAAAGTCACCATCTCTAACATGCACATCCCAAAAGCATATATGTCAACAAGTTCATTATATTCCTCTTCATAGAGCTCTGGAGCCATGAATTCAGGCGTCCCTGTTATTTGAAGAGGAAGCAAGTCAATTTGAAATCTTATCAGCATCAAACAAAAGTGATAACGAAAGCCAAGCTCCTAACCAATGACACTGCGTGCACTAGGCTGCTGCATCACAGTTGCTAGTCCAAGATCTCCAATCTTAACCTCTCCGTGATTTCCATTGATGAAGATATTGTCACATTTCAAGTCTCGGTGGATAATTGGTGGGTTATGACTATGAAGATGAACTAAGCCCTGAAGAATCTGCCTCGCCCAATTTTTCAGAGCCTTCATATTGACATTTTTGTAAATCCTACGGTACCTAGTGTATGTGATGATGCTGATAATTATCGTGCACGAGTACTAAAAAAAATGAAGGGAAGGGAATCTAAACAAAATGCAAGGTAACTTACTGCCTCAAATTTCCAGAGGTAAATAGCTCAGTGATCATGTTCACTGTTTTCTTTTTGTCATCCACCCATGAATCATAAAGCTTGACGATGTTTTCATGTTTTAATGACTTGAGAAGATGAACTTCAGAATATAGTTTCTCCAGACCTTCTGGTGACTTTACAACATCATCAATCTTCACACGGTTCCACGCAAGCTCTATGCCTTCGACTTCATCGAATGCCTTGTAACTATAGACAAAAGCTAGTGCTTAAGAAACCAGATTGCGACAAACTTTAGGCTTTAGCTGACAAATAAATTGCTAGGCAAGATCTCATCGTGCTATTTCCAATAACATCATATTATTGGTGATGTCTTCAATTTAGAAAACATTTGAATGCAATAATGGATAGGGGTTCGAGCCATACACTGTTTTGAATGCTCCTTTCCCAAGGACCTCAGAAAACTGCAGGAAAATATAATCAAATTAGCAATGCGGAAGAGAAATAAAAGCGTACCGGAACAGCTTTCAGTTAGGTGCAGTATGGGTGTATCACAATGCAAGAGAAGAAACAATACCAAGATATGAAAAACGACGAAAAATTAGCCAGCAGAGTGCAAAACCAGGTAGATTACACATTGATGCAGAAACATCTTATGCACATTTCTCAGCAGTTCATTTCTACAGGCTGACAGCAAACATGCAATTGAAGTTTTCTCTACAATAAGCCGATTTCATTAATGCTTAGTCCTACGCCAGAATTCTGAGCATTTCAGATAGTTGCACAGCTCTAAACAAGTCAGTAAAGCCAACACAAAATTGTCTACAATAAAAACAACAACTATCACTGTGGGTCCTACTTCTATAGGATCTCCTTACCCCTACAGACATTCGTGCAAGTAGTGGGACCGATTTCAAGACCAACTTGTGTATCATAAGAAATAAAATGTTAAAATACCCTAACGTATCGGCCAGAAGGATCCCTCTCGACACATTCAGGGTCACCAGGGCCCGAATTCTGATGATTAGATGGAACAACTATCCACTCAGGTTCCGGCAGCATCCTGTCCTGAGAAAAGCAAAACAAGCACGAGACACAAATGGATGGGGTAGAGAATTCTATTCCCTGTCAAAGAGACTCACAAACAAAAATGCTTCCATATCTCTAGCAAGCCAAACACAAACACAAAACCCCTTTGGAGTGATCAAACATGGCTGAAAAACAAGAATCAAATGCCAATTATATGCTTCAAACCTAACCCACTAAGATCACAATAACCCCTCAATCGCAAAAGCAAAGTTCATAATGCCCACAAATTCAAACCCCTCTAAAGACTGAAAAGGCAAAAATCTGGCACTTATTTTTGTCCTTTGATCCCTCCCTTCAATCACGCCATACCCATGTACCCCAAATCAAAAGAATCCGGAATCTGTCATCGACCCAACTCAAGAATTACTATCAATTATCTTCTTTTGGGAGTTTTAAGGCCTCTTTTGATGAGGGAAAAGGGTAATGGGGAAAAAGGGAGGATTTTTAATATAGAGGTAATTAGGGATTTTGGGAAGAGAAATGATGGGATAGGGTGGGGCAGGGAGAAACAGAAATCAACGAAGAGGAAAAAATAAAGAACCCTAAAATCAGGAAGATGAAAGGTGCGAAATTGAAGGGATGAACTAACATTCTGTCGATGTTTAACGAACTCATCTTCATCGTTAAGCTTTGGATTATTGATTCCCATCAAGACAGGCGTCAAATACTGAACCGTTTCCCGCCCGTTCAGTTGTGGGCCCCCCCCCCCGGCCCCCCAATTTTTTTTTTTTTTTTTGGAGCTAATTACGAAATTGATTAACGGATGAAAAAGAGGTATTGGACATGACATGAGTAACTCTTTTTTTTTTTTTTTGGATGGAGAGTAACTCGAATTTTGAAGATATTTGACGTCAATAATTCAATTTTTATAAATGGTTCTGAACATTCCAAAATTTGAAATATTTATTTTTATTAGTTTAGGATAATTTTAGATTGTATTTTTGGATAGTTTCAAATAATATTGTTCTTAATATCATTAGTCTATGAAATTTAAGTTGTCTATGTTAATTTTGAAATTCAAATTGCTTAAAAAATAAAATTTAAAATGACCCATAAACTATTAAAAATAAATAAACTAGACTTCAAACTATGAGGAATTATTTCTAAAGATTGGATTAATGGTATCTAAACATCTCAAAGTTTGGTTTATTGGAGTTCTATAACTCAAGGGTTATCGGACATAAGTAACCCGAACTTTGGAGTTGGATGGACCCAAACTTTAAACATAGTTTCTAATTCTTTGAACTTTAAGGTTATTTATTTTTAGTCATATATTTTAGGTAATTTGAGCTCGAAAATGAAATAGATAATTCAAATTTTATACATTGTGTTGTTTTAAGGGTAATATCATCTGAAATTGTCTAAAAATACAATCCAAAATGTTACTTTGACTAAAAAAATAAATATCTCCAAAGTTTAAAGTAATAGACGTTATTTTTAAAATTTGGATCATTAGAAAGCCATCAAAGTTTGCATAATGAGAATAAATAAGGTTGAATGAAAGAGTTAATTGCTGAAGGTGTGGTGGTGTAGTTGGTTAGTCTAACACACTGAAGGTCTCCGGTTCGAGTCCGGGCGACGCCACGTTTTTTTCCGTTTTTTCCAATTCCGTTGCCACTATTGCCTCGTGAAAAGGATCAAAATTATTGCTTGGGATTCCCAATTCCACAAACAAATCAGGATCAATAATTAACAATACAAAAGAAAACAAACAAATCATGATTAGCACAGTACAACGATCGAGCTTGATTCACATCAAATGGCTCAAAATGACCCATCACCATTTTTTAAGCTTTTGTGTTTTCTGGGCTTCGTTTTCCCCCTCCCTCTTCTGATAAAAGATCCAATTTTTCTTTTTTATTGAAGGCAAAGATTCAATCTTTAATTGCCCTTAATAATTCCCATGATCCCATAGTTGGTGAGTGTCGGTTCAACTGAAAGGGGAGTAGTTTGGACTTTCTGGGCCCACACTCTCCATGTTTCTAGTCTCCTATATTTCAAGGCGTTGACTTGGGAGGAAGAAGAGATCAAAGAAGGTGAAGTGGTCAAGTGTGGTGGTGGGGTGCGAGAAGAAGGAGATGGGTCTGCTAAGCCATAGGGTGGAGAGAGAAGATATCAAACCAGGCGATCATATCTACACTTGGAGGGCTGTCTTTACTTACTCTCACCATGGTTAATTCTCTACCTTTCTTTCTTCTATGATTTTTTTTTTGATTTGATTGATGTGCATTTACATGCATTTTTGTGATGTTAACTATAATCTTTGATCATTTATCAAGTTTTTTGTGTTCTGGGTTTTGCATATGCTTTTGTGGGCATCATTTCTTTTACTAGCATTTTAAGTTAATTGTGTGTATATGCCTCAAAATCAGATAAAATTTCATCTTTGTAGATTTGTAGTCTTTGGCAAATATTTGAACAAAAGATGCTTGAAAGAAAATCAGTGGTTCTTAATTCGTATCTGATCAACTCTATACAACAACGATGACAATAACAACACCCAGTGTGGGTTCAATGGGGTCTGACTTCTGAGAAGATCTAGATGTTGGCAGCCATGTTCCTGCAAGCATCCTAGTTCCTATAGACCCATCCAAATATCCAATCATATAGTTGTAGAAAATAAAACTGGTCTGAAGTATGGTTGTTGCATATTTGCGTTGGGAATCCGTGAACTACAAACCAGTGATGTTATAGCTTTTTTGTCACCACTCATAAGGGAAGCTGAATTTAGGTTTTGGTTATATTCAGTGTTGGAATTTGGAGCTAGCTGAGGAAGTTTTTTTTTGGTATGGAGATGTCCTGAAAATATTTTAAGATGATAGTGGCCAGAATTAGGAAGTTGGATCCTGTCCTGTCAGTGTCTGTCAACTAGGATTAGTGAAATATTTGTGCCAATTATCTGTCAAGGATATATATATCTCAAGGATGATGTAGGTTTCATGCTTGTCATTAGTGTTGGATAAGCCTGATGTCGAAAGAGTTATCTCTTTCTTTTCTGATAGCTGACGAGGGAGGGTCCAGGCACAAGTGTCAGATAATATGTGCACAGACAATGCTGCAAAGTGCATTATCTGTAGGAGATGGTGATTGCAGCATTCACTTGTTCATTGTTTCACCTGTTTTCATATCATCGTCTCTGGAACAATCGTATAGCACATTTGGCCTTGGTTGAACAGATAATGTTTAAGGTGGCATAAAAATGGGCAGTCCCTACACTTTTTTTTTGCAGGTGAATGCCTTAAATGCGGATATATTTTCTTAATGCATTATTTGCAGGAAAAAATAGATTTATTTGAAGGGAATTCTTGTACCTCCTCACTCTTTTTTCCTTTTTTTATTTTTTATTTATTTTCAGGGGCAAGTTGAAGCCCTCACAGCACTCATTACCCGCTATTGCTTCTCCTTATGGTAGTAGGTAAACAGGTAGACTCATATCTGCAGACAAAAGCCTCGCTAGGAAGAGATATAGCTATTGATGAAGATTATCCTCATACCTAAGGAACCCAGAAAAAGAGACAAAAGAAGAAAAAAACTTTGGGATTTATTTGCCCCTTTTTTGTATGGTGAAGTAGCCTGTACAGCTGCACCTGAAGTTGGAACCTATCAACCAGTAATGAGCTGCACCTGCTATGCCAAGAACTTACCATTGGACCGTATATACCACTTCCAATAAATAACTTTGCTTGTATGTTATTTGCTATTTACTTTGAAGCTTGACAATGGGAAATGGCGACTGGCCCTATATACATTATATCATGACTTCATTGAACTAAAATCTTAATTTTCTATGCCAGCCAACAGTTCCGTTCTTGCATATTTTCTTCATTGTACCATCTTTTTATATATGTGTAACATGTGTGCGTCAGTCTTGAGCTTTATGTGCATGCATATTTGCGTTCGTCATGTGTCTGTACTCTGTATAATGATAGACTTTGTGTTTTAGTCGTTATAATGTTCGTGCTCCTTGTAGAGTTTGAACTTCAGTGGCTTTGATTTCTTCTCTCCACCTATCTCCCACCCTCAGGGCCTTAATGTTCTAGTGGTATGAATTGGAACTGGAAGACTACAAGTTTCTCATTTTCCAAGTTGAATCTAGGTTTTCTTTCTCTGACTTGCATCTAATATCTCATGAAGTTTCTATTCTGAGTAGTGAGTTGTGCTGTATGATATGCCAGGCATATTTGTCGGGGGAAGCAAAGTTGTCCACTTCACTCCAGACGGCAATGGGAGCCCAAGTGCTGAGGCAACTGCGAATTCTGATTTGATACCAGACATCCCATCTTCTTGTCCTACTTTTCCTGACTGTGGATTCAGGCAACCAGGCAGTGGGGTAGTCCTTTCTTGTCTAGACTGCTTCCTAGGGAAAGGATCACTCTATTTGTTTGACTATGGGGTTAGCCCATCAGTTTTCCTCACCAAAGTACGGGGTGGAACATGCACCACAGCACCGTCCGATCCACCAGACACTGTCATCCACCGTGCAATGTATCTCCTTCAAAACGGGTTTGGCAATTACAACGTGTGCCAGAATAACTGTGAGGACTTTGCATTGTACTGTAAAACAGGTCTACTGATACTTGATAAAAAAGGGGGTGGAAGAAGTGGTCAAGCTTCTTCAGTTGTCGGGGCCCCACTTGCTGCTCTCCTTTCTTCACCTCTGAAGTTGCTGATGCCGAGTCCTGTTGGTATGGCTACTGTGACAGCTGGCATGTACTGTATGAGCCGGTATGCTACTGATATCGGAGTCCGTCCTGATGTGATCAAGGTAGCAGTGGAGGACCTAGCCGCCAACCTCACCTGGGAAGGATCTATGGAAGAAGAAGAAGAAATTCCTGATGTTGGCCCTTCGGATGCACTGATCACCCACTGATATACGTGATGTTACATGCATCAGTTCAGCTTTTCACACCGCATTTGCTGGAGTCTCACACCTCAAGCCAAGTACATATCTTTTGGGCAGGCTTGACGAGTATCCATTTATGCAAATGAAATGAATAATCCTTTTCGCTGTCATTGTTGAGCATAAGCATTAGAAAATCTTGTAATTGGATGGTGAAGTAATTCAAGGCAGTTTGAAGTCTGTTTGGCCATTATTTATGCTTTCATTAAGAAAATATAAATTAACTGCGAATGCAATAAAGAATAATTGCAAACCCATTAACTCATGGGAGGAGAATAAATAAGGCTTCCTCGATTAGGAGCCTTTCAGAAGGGTGTACTATTCATGTCAACTAGCACCTCGCTTTAGATTTGGATTGAATCACGGCCTTCATTGAATCTAATTCATCATGAGAAACGTTCTTTGCCTATGCTGATTGATTACATATTTATTTGTGGGATTACACAGCTCTTGCAGCATAAAATGAAAAACATGGAAAATTGAATACAGCTTTTCCACTTGGAATCGTAGGACATTGGAAGCAACCATGCGGTTACCAGCATGGAAAAAAAAACTGATCATTAAGTTGATGTGATGTAATCGTAAAAATATATTATCCAATGTTTCTGGCAAGTAGTCAAGAGCTCAGACCCTTTCAAGGGTCTTCATGGCTTTTTGATCTCGGCTGTTTGTACAGGGGATTTCAGTAAGCTCATTTTCTTTAGGTCTCTTTTCTTTCTGGGTCTTGAACTTTGCCATAGTCGCTAATTTATCTACTTCACCACAGGTGTCTTCAATTCTTGCTGCAGTTTCGATCAACAATGTCACGAATGTGCCCAAGGGCAGAATCTCCACGATCAACAATTCCTTGTTCAGGTTCTCTATTTTCTCACCATCTCTGTCAGCATCGTCCCTGATAGTTGGGATAGATTTTAGAGCATCATGAAGGTCTTGAACCATGGAATTCATCTCATGGACTAAGAAATCTATGCTTGATGACTTTCTTCTTGTCTTGATTGCAGTGGCTGCTTCTTTCAAGACTTTCGAAGAGCAGACGCTCAAATTTATGCATCTGTCCTTGACATAATTCTTCAAGAACTCAGGTGCCTTCATCCATAAATTTTTACGTCAGTCTAGGTTATTTGTATCTGTAGTCATCTTTTACTAAGACAACTAGCTATGGTCATTATGGTATACCTGTATTTCTGAGTCTACACAGCTGCTGACGTTATCAATGCAGTATGCACAGTTTCGTGCAGCAGCCCCTATCTTGAGATACTGTTTCCACGGGTAACCAAAGTAGAAGTGACCATGTGCTGGCTCCCATCTGGCAAAGTTAGCCTGACCAGGTAGGTGTATATTAGTTTCGAGATTTCAGGTTTGTGAAGTTGACACCAGCTGAAAGATACAGGGTTTAGTCTTTTGAGCTACTAGTTCACTTACCATGGATTCCTCCGATGCCTTTGAATTCAGGACACACTTGTATCCTAGCTTCTTTTTCTTCAAATCTTCCTCACTGATGTTTGGAGTCTCCCCATTGCTGAAGTACTCGGCCACATAACCTGATTTTGAAGGAAGTTCAGAAAAAAGTATTCGCTGTAACTGGGAGGTTCATGATGATTTCAAAAAGCATAGGCATTCTAAGTAGTTTCTAGACCTGGCAAGTCGAAATAGGTTCAAAATAATTGAGTACTTATATGCCTTGCCAGGTCTACATAAATTTCTTATGCGACTTTTTGTTTCCCTCTTTTCGTGTAGGTGGTTACCTTCCAAAGAATTGGCTAGTTTTTCCAAGTTGCTAATAGTTTGGTGGTGAAGCTGATCTCCGGCCCATACAGGCCAAAACAGCATGCTTATGAGGACACATAGCGAGGTCCCTATAGCAATGGTAGACACCCTGTTCTGAGCCAAGATTATCAGGTTATCAACACGATAGCCTGACACCGAGACCAAGCTGAAGGTGAGGATGAATATCATTGCTCCATAATCAAACCGCGCCTTCACTGTTGGGATGAACCGAGAGAATGTGGCTGCTGAAGCTGCTTTGGCATCAAACAGAGAGCTCATTATCTTAGGTACGTATATAATTTAGACCGCGGTTTGAGGTTTCATGCTCATATGAAGAGATTAACTCACCAAAGATGAAAACTGAAGCTTCAATGACTATAGGCTCGTACTTCTCCCCACACTGACCTGCAATCCAATGAACTCCTACTCCTAAAGAACCCGCAGCTATCGTTGCTATAGCTCTGTTGACGCTTTTGCATATTGTAGTACCTGTCATGCATTAGTTACACATAATGTCATTTGGTATATCGGATATTTAAAACTGACTCAGTATGGTTAAGACTGTTTTCGCAGAGTGTTTTGCACATGGGATTTTGTTTGATAACTTACCAACCATGTATTCAAAGACAACCACAACGGTCATGATTGCCCACATAGCATTCCCTCCAACACTTTGATACAAAGGCCTCATGTAGTAGAACGTTGACACAACAGAAAGCGCAAGTCCTACTTTGATGCAATGAATGAACTTCTTAGGCTCAGCTACACCAATTTGCCAAGACTCAAACAAGAACTTCCATATCTTCATCACGAACCCAACAACCAAACTTTTCAACTTCTCCCACGTCCTTCCAACTAGCCCTCTCTCAGGTCCTAGAATCTTCGATGTGCCATTAGGCATGTTGATAGTCCACTCCAAATTTCCTGACACTTCCTCGCCCTTCACCATCTTGGGTTATGAAATTTGTGCAGATCGATGAATAGGAAAGAATAGCAATTGCATCGAGTGCCAGAAGATGCTAGTTAGTGGGGAGGCTTCAATCTCATGATTTGTCAAGTGCATATTGCTGATCATATATACGAGTACAACCAGTAGTGCATTTTGCTGGTCCTTTTCCAGGTACGTAAACAGCTAAAGCTTTTTAGCACAATATTTTTCAATTAGTTTTTGCTTTGGAAAGATTAACAGCTATCATGATTCATGACCTAAAATCAATAACCACAAATCCCACTATCTTTATAAATCTAACTAGTTTATTGTAATAATATGAAGTCTATTCTGATAAGTGCAATGTAAGATTTGAATAAGACAGCAGAGAAGAGTAAATTATGTATGTATATTGGTACTGATAGAAACAACCCATTATGGAAGTTGATATAAGCTTCAACTATTAACAGTGGTATGTTTGGTATTAAACCTAATTAGTGTTAAGCAAAATCAGCATGATCAACATCAACATAACATCAGGTACAATCATAAGTCACTCCTCTAATTGCCACAACTTTTTTCTTAATCTTTCGTATGTAGGTAGTCAACAAGTAATGTCTTTGTCCTCCAGATCTAGCCAGCTAGCATAAACTATATGTCAACTCTTACCTGAAGGCAAATTAGCCAGGTGGAGAAGGAAAGAGAAAGAGAGTACGGTTATGGATGGCAACACCTTGGAACGGGCTAGTAGACTGCTTCATGGTGCTAGAAGATACTAGTAGCCTACTATGGTGGATTACAGGACGTGCACATTTTTCGTATTTGACGTGGATGTTTATTGGGAGGAAGCTTTTAAGGGTTTGGATATGCCTTGCCAGCGTTCTGGTGGAATGAGGGGTGACACAATTATGCTGGTCAAAATATTTCTCCATAGTTAGAAGTGGAATTTTTTTGTTTACTTACTATCCTTTGTGTTTGTTCTTGTATTAAAATTTTCGAGCATTTTGGCTACTAAAGAATCGGAGAAAAAAAAAGTAAATTAACCATTGTGAGATTTGAGGATATTCAGATATAGACAATATTTTCCTAGCAAATATTTTTATAAACAGATAGATTAATTCTAAAAGACTCACATTATTGGCTAATTCAAACCTTCCTTCATTGTTGACTTTTTTGGGGGTGGGGGGGCTTGGTTGTACCTTATTGGGAACAAGAAAGAGGAGGGAAGACCTAATTTGGGGCACTTCCATTAATATAATTTAGTGCGTTTATCTTGAAGTGGAAAAGCTTTAATTTCCAGTAATTATTTTTTTTAAAAAAAAAATTAATGCATGCAGCATGCTCATGGCATTAGTTCTTGGATATTATTTTGTAGATCAAACATTAAAAAAAAGGGCCCACTTTTTTTGCTAATTGTGAATTTAAGTGCTAATGTTAGGTCCAGCTTTAATTTGCAGCATAATTTATTTTTATTTTTAACCACAAGGTGGGGCATAATTATACTAAGCTAGCTTTTCACATAAATCAGTATGAGTCGTTGATTATTTATTTTAAACTTAATTAATTACCTTTGGCTGCGTGTAGTTATCAGTTGAATATTTTAGAGAAATACAATAAATTCTTAAACACAAAGTTTTATCTGAAAAGCTAACTCACCTATCAAGTGATAGCATTAGGTCGTTGCACTATATTAACAAATTGGCAGATAATCAATGGTGACTTCGTACTTTTCCTTTTTTTGTTTGGGGGGGGGGGGGATTAATCTTTTTGTTTTTATCCTTTTTCTTTTTTTTTGTAAGAAATGACCCCTTCCCCCCCCCCCCCCCCCCCCAAAAATTGTAACTTGTAAAATAACCAGCTTGACCAAAAAAGTTGGAGTGGACGGTTGAAAATTGATAATATGTATGTCTATTAGTATCGCTTGGGCATGCTGATCATCAAATAAATGTTGAGATCTAAATTCAATAATTCTCAATGATCAAGGTGTAGGCACTGAAAATTTATTTGTGCAGTACCAAAAAATAAAATAAAATAAAATTAATTAACTGGGCTAGCCCTTTTAATTAATTTAGTTAGGTCCAAAGACTCACAGATCAAGTCCAAAAGACTCACAAGTCAACCCCAAGATTAAGCCCAAATGACTTTCAAGTCCGGGCTCAGTCAAAATTCAAGTCAAAGCCCAAATCAAGGCTTAAGACGACTATCAAGTCATGTCATGACCTAAAGCCCGAACGATATCTAAGTCAAGGCATGGTCAAAGTTAAAGTTAAAGTCAAAGTCAAAGGTCAAGACTTACATCGACTCACAAGTCAAACGTCAAAATAACTCTCAAGTCAACGTCCGGTCAAAACTCAAGGCGACTTCCAAGTCAATGCTCGGCCCAAGCTTGGGAGACTCCCAAATCGAAGTCAAAGTCAAAGTCAAAACAAACAAAAGTCAAAGCAGTCCAGGGTGAGGTCTGATTGAAAGGCCCAAAACGCAGGTCAATGCCCAAAGCCCAAGTCAAGGCTCATCTTGACTTTCAAGGGGGAGGGGGGAGTTTTTCTGTGAATAGCCTCCTACTTCCTTTGATTCAAAGGTTGGAAAATTCATCATTAAAAGAGAAAGAATCAGAGAATTTTGTATTCATAGCGATTGTACCCAATTCATTCAATTAAATCTATAAAAATTCAATCTTTGTAATTTTGCGATTACACAAGGTACTAGACATTTTGTAAAATGATAAATTTAATCGAAAGGTTTAATTAATATATAATGGAAGATCTAAACGCATGTTTCTAGTTGAGCATTTGTAGTTAATTTCTTATCAGTACATTGATTCATCTTCTTTTTGTGCCTATATTTCCGTCTTTATTCTCATGAACTTGTAGGACTGTTCATTATTTGGTCTAGAATCGGACTGGACCGGACAGAAGACCAGCTTGGACCAGACCGGAGACTGGCTTGGACCGGACCGGACCGGACCGGGTGAATTCAGTCCGGTCTGCGTTCGTTGGGCTGGCCTTGTTCGGTCTTTGGTTCGGTTCCAGTCTGGACTGGGTGGTCTGGAGGATCGGACCGTGGACCGGGAACCCAATTAAGATTAAGGCTTAATAGGCTTGTACTTGTGAGTTATTGGGTTATTTTTTTGGGCTTGAACGCTTCAGGTCACGTTCACCAATCACGTTCACGGTTCACCCCAGTTCGCCCCTTGCCTGGTTGGTCTTCCCTTCTCCAGTTCGCAAGCGTCACAAATCACAGCACTACAGCAGCCCCTTCCCTTTCTTCTCTCCCTCCGACCCTCTGTCCCTCTCTCTCTTTGAGTCTGCACTGTAGTTCCACTGGCAGTTCCGCCGGTAGTCCCTTCAGCAGAGGCCGTGAGCCCCATGATTGACTGACTGCTACTCCGCTACTCTGCCTACTCACTACTCACACTTGGCATCCCGTTCCAGTCAATTTAAGGTAATCTTTCACTACTGCTTTGCTGTTCACTAGTTTGCCGGGGCATGGGTAATGAACCATCAAATATGAATTACTGTCACAGTGTCACTATGATACCATGATAATGATATGATCAATATATGATGATAATGATGATACAATGATGATATCAAATATTAGTTACTGATGATGATGATATCAATCACCGTCACAGTGTCACTGATGATATGATAAATTATAGAGTGAGAGGAAGAGGACTCCCATGGCCCCATCTATTCTTTTCAATGTCCTACTAGCTAGGATCCTACTAGCCTAAGACCCTCGACCCATTCAGACAAGTGAGAGTGAGACAATTACTAGTCCACAAAAGTCAAAACACACTGAATGTCTGTCCCTCCTCAAAGTTTCTGACTGATAATGATATCATAACACAAAAAGGTTAAAGTTGAATTGAAATGAAATTAGTGTACTTCTTTGTTGATATTTGATAATGATAAATTGATAATGATATATCAATTGCTGATGATATGATAATGATCATAATTATTTGAGGGTTGGATTGGTGAAGAGCAAGAATTGGTCAACGCTGAGGGTGGGAGTGGAAGCCATTTTTCTCTTCCAGTGTTTGTCTCGGCTCTAGAATACAAGTCGTGCTCTTATTCCTAGACTTAGCCTTAGCTGATTAGCCTGCACCACCCAAATGAGATTTTTTTTTTTTAAGGAATTAATTTTGGTGTAATTTTTTTAAAGTGTGTATTTTGATTTTGTTTGTTTGTTTTTCTACAACTATTTTGATTGAATTCTTACAATTCATAAAGGATCATGATATATTGATATTTATTATTCAATTTTTGAGAATGATTGGTATTGATATGATAAATTAATCATAATGAGTGATAACTGTGATGTTAATATGACAACGATGATGAATTAAGAACCTTTCCTTTGTCCGGGTGTGATATTTAAGCTCAGTTTTCGATTTGATTAGTCATCACAAAGTCTCTTACGGCTTGTTGTCGAAATGTAAGTTTTGTATTTTTATTTCTTAAATTAACATGATCTTCTATATATGTTGTTATGATGTTATCTACTTATGTATATTTTTTAATTGCTTGTCAATGCTAGATGTCGAGCTCTAAATCCAAAAAGAGAAGTTGTTTGGCAATGGAAGAATCGTTCGACATGGATGCCGATCCAAGTGAGCACCAGCCTAATGATCCTATTGAAATTGAGGAGGAGGAAGAAGAGCAAGCTCAAAGAGCAAAGAGAATGGCAAAAGAGTGGTCGGTAAGTACAACTACTGCGATAAAATATATAGGGCCGAGTCCACTAAGAATGGTACGAAGAACTTGAAAAATTATTTTTCAAAGTGCCCAAAAAACCCGAACAATAAAAGCAAAGAGACACAAAGTCAGTTAGTTTTTGAAAAGGATCTAAACAATGAGGGAGAAGTTAGATTGAAGTCATGGGTGTTAAATCCTCATGAGGCAAGGGAGTCTATAGCCAAAATGATCATAATTGATGAGTTGCCCTTTAGATTTGTTAAAAATGTGGGATTTAGACTCATGATGTCTGTTTGTTGTCCTTCACTTAAGATGTCTTCACGCATTACCATTACAAGAGACATTTATCACATATACGTGGATGAAAGGGTGAAATTGAAAAAATATCTTATACATTCATATCAAAGGGTGTATGTGACAACAGACACATGGACTTCACTTCAGAGGATTAACTACATGGTTATAACTGCCCACTTTATTGATAATGATTAGAAATTGCATAAGAAAATATTGAATTTTTGTGCAATTTCAAGTCATAAAGGTGATGATATTGCTCTTGTTCTTGGAAAATGTTTAGAGGATTAGGGCTTAACATCTAAGTTGTTCACTATTACTGTTGATAATGTTGGGAGCAATAGTACTGTTTGTATTGCCCTTATTCGTGAGTTTCAGCGACATGGTCATTTTCTTTTCTTTGGTGAGGAATTCTTACATGCTATGTGTGTTGCTCACATACTTAATTTGGTCGTATAGGATGTGTTGAATGTTGTCGGGAAGTCAGTAAAGCGTGTTCGAGTTGCTGTAAGGTTTATTAGGCAATCTTCTAATAGGTTGGAAAGATTTCAAGAATGTGTAATTGCAGAAAAAATTAAGAGCAAGCTTTCTTTGTCTCTTGATGTTCCCACTAGATGGAACTTTATTTATAAGATGCTTAGCACTGCTTTAGTGTATGAACATGCATTCACAAAATATAACAAAATAGACCCTTATTATAATGTGGAGTTAGTAAAAGATGATGATGCAGATAGACCTCCTAACTCTAATGATTGGAAACAAGTTAAACACTTGTTAGTTTGTTTGGAGGTTTTCTATAATGCTACTTTACATTTGTCTGGTACTTCATATGTGACATCCAACCTACTTTTATTTGAGATTGTGGCTATTCATACTATATTAAAATAATTGGAGGAAGTTGTTCATACCATTGATGTTAATAATGAAGAAAAAGAGGAGATTGGATCTAGGGTCACAAACTTTAAAGAAATGGCTAAGAGGATAAGGATGAAATATGATAAGTACTATGGCACACATGAGAAAATGAACCATTTGGTGTATATTGCTTCCATCTTTGATCCTAGGTATCAGTTGGCGGGTCTTAAGGTCTCTCTTTGTGATTTGTTTGGTGAAGTACAAGGTACTACTATAGTTTTGAAAGTGAGGGAGAAATTAGAAACTTTGTTTGATGAGTATTGGCAATTGTACAAGTCATTGGCTCCTCGAAGTGGGCAACGTAGTGGGTCACAACCTGAAGTTGAAAAGGTTAATGCATCTAGTAGAGCCGCCTCTTATGCACAACAATTAAGAAAGAAGTTAAAGTGACCAGATGGAGGAAAAGAAATCATCAAGACAGAGTTGCAAAAGTACCTAAGTGAGGGACTTGAAGAGGATGAAGTAGGGGATGATGTATTGGGCTGGTGGAAAGTAAATGGTCCTAGATATCCTGTGGTTGCTCGTATGACTCGTGATGTATTGGTCGTCCCTGCTTCACCGGTTGCATCGAAGTCAACATTTACTATAGGAGGACATACTCCTGATCCATTTAGAATTCTTTAACCCCAAAGGTAATTGACTTAATTAGTGTACTTCTTTGTATTGTATTATAAATTTATACATTATTTATCTTTTGTTAACTTATGAATTTTGTTCGGTTTGATTGTGCAAAATATGGTCCAAGCTCTTATATGTGCACAAGATTGGCTTAGGCCAAGTAATAGATTAGATATGGATAACTACTTCGATGAATTACGGGACCTTGATAAGGGTATAATTCAAGTTTTCATTTCTTTTTTAATTTTGTTTATTTACTTTATATGATTACATTTTCTAACTTTAATTTTTTGTTCTTTTTGTTGTGTTTATTTTAGATCTTTGTAAATTGAGTTTTAAGGATAATGTGATTGATGTTGGTGATACTTTGAACATTTACTATTGTGAGGTAACTTTTCTTCTTTTTATTGTGTTTATTTTACATTATATTATTGTTATCATAATTATTTATCTTTAGTAGATTAGTTGTTGGTTTTTATATTTACTAACTCGATCTTTTATTTATTTTATTTCATATACGACTTGACCAATGAGTTGAACATTCGAGAGAAGACCAACTTGTTGCAAGGAAATCGTTCACCAAGTCCAAGATATTTGGTTCAACTTCAAGTTTGGGAGTCGCGTTGGGTTCATGAGTTGATTCACTTGATTGGTTGAAGATTGAGTCCCTTTGAATATTTGATAAAACACTTCAAATTTTGGTTATGTAATTAACTTTCTTGCCCAGTTGGTCATGTATTAAACCTTTTGTTTTGAGAGTTTCTTTAGATTTGTGTTGTGGTTATGTAATTAACTTCTAATCCCATGATCCCAATTCTCAAATCATTGAAATGATTGAATGATATAATGGTTTATTGGTTTAAGAAATGGTCAAATTGTCCAACCAAATAAGTGAAATATCACAGGCCCATGTAAATACAAACATGCTAAACAATTGCTACAGCGCTGTCAGCTAGCCAATCGGACCGGCCCATTCCCCGGTCCACGAGCAGGAGTGCAGGACCTTGGACTCGGTCCAAAATCAGTCTGGTCCAGGTTTGGTCCGGTTTTGACTGGTCTGGTCTTGGTCTAGACCAACGTTGGACCAGTCTGGTCCATGGTCCCAAATATTACCAAAACTTGGTCTTCGACCCAGGCCGGTCCAGTCCGGGATCGATGAACAACCTTGTGAACTTGCTTGTTACGGTTCACAGAGCTATCTATCAAACTCCTTATCATCGTCCATAGAAGACTTATTGCAAAAATTTCTTGCCATTTGTGGGTTAAGCTTCTCGTAAACAGGATGACTTTCTTTTCGTTTTTTTTTGTGTGAGAAAGGTAAGTGAAATATCTAGGCCGCTCTTCTCTCAAGAGTTCTTCCTAGATTATCTTCATAAAAGATAGAAAGAAGGTCTCTATATGTGATCATATTCCACACAATCATGGAATGTAAGGAATAACTAAACTTGGCCAACCATTCAGCTGCACAATTCCCTTGCCTGAAAACATTATGCATAAAAACATTGTTGCATAATTGGATGTAAGTGAGAATGTCTTGTATGAGCACTTGAATCTCTATTGGCGGTTGAATTTCACCATGAACTGCTTGAATAAGAATCTTGTTGTTTCCTTCTATTTGGATATTAGTAAATCCTACTTGTACTACTGTTTTGATTCCATTTCTCATAGTTGTTACTTTCGCTACCAAAACTGATGATGCTCCCAATTTAAGTGCTGATGCTTGGATAAACTTCCCTTCCTAATTGCGAATGATAAAACCTCCCGCTGCACCTTGTGATGATTTGGATCCATCAAAGTTTATTTTGATGAACTTGCCTTGTGGCTTCTTCCAAGCTATGCAATGAGTCTTCTTACGGTTGAAGGTTGGAAGATTTGGGTTTGGTGGATGAAATGTCTGTGTGAGCTTGTTTCTAGTACTGCATTAGGCGTTAGCTGTTTTGGCTCTTATCAAAGTAATTTTTGGGATTAGGTCTTTCATTACGAAAGACCATACTATTCCTTGTTTTTCATATATTCCACCGTAGTGCAACTACTCTACACAATTTGATAGTAGGACCTGCAGTTCTGGCAGTGGAAAACATCCGCAAGGCTATAAGCTATTGACTAAACATGAGATTTGTATTAATCCATCGATGATAAGCCGTTAATCTCCAACACTCTTGTGCAACATTGTAATGTAAAAACAGATGATCCGCATCTTGACAAAAAGGACAAAGGGGTCAATATTCATACCTCTTTTAGACAGAGTTTCTCCTGTAGGTAGTGATATATGACAAAGTTGCCAAAGAAATTTTTTTTTGTTTCGGCATAATATCTAATTTTCAAATCAAATTGTATTCCCAAAAAGGCGGAGTTAACAAGATTCAATCCCTGTACTGTCCAAGTCGCTCTCTTAGTGGAAAATTTTCCATTTCCATTTCCAAATAGGATGGCTTTATGTATTGTCAATAGGCTGAGCAATCAAAAGTAGGTTTCTTATGTACCTTGACATACTTTCAACCATCATTGATAGGATTTTAACTTATTAGGCTTGAGCCACAAATCAAGATCGTACTGGTCATTATCATGTTGGAACGTAATGCAATCTTATTCGATATAACTTTGTTTTCATTAGAAACATGTCGTGTACTAATTAAAGACTATCAACTGTAAAAGAATAGAAAATAAAGACGTGTATTTTAAAGGTAAAATATTGACGCTAAATATTTGAATATGTTTTACATGAATTTTTGAAATAGCTCTACTTCATTAAAAATTTCATAATTCTTACATAAGTTCAAGATTTCATTCACACATGTTCGAGTCTGCTCTGAGAATTTTAAGCCTTTACCTACAAATTATATAATTTTCTCACAAAATTTCAACATTTGTTCTTTTCGTGGTTTAATGAACCTAACTCACTCCTTCCCACTCTCACCCACTCCTTCCCCCTTTTCCTACACTTCTTCATTCAACTCTCAAAACTTCATTCAACTCCTTTCAACTCCTGCCCACTTTCACCCACACCCACCCATCTTATGCCAATCATTTTTCACGGAAAAGAATAGGACCGTAAAGCTTGAAAATTCTTTTAAAATTTAAAAATTTCTTCATAAGCTTCAATAGATGAAATGAAACTAACAAAGCCACTTTCTTTTTGGGAGAGGCGGCAAAAGAATGTAACTGTTGTATATATACTTTTTTCTGATTATTAATAAGCCCAGATATTAAGAGAAAAGTACAGAGCAGTATGTACTGAAAAAAACTGAAAACACAAAACAAACGAACTCCAATCAAAATAACGAATACACCTGCTCAACTTATACACCACTCGTCCACTTCTCTTTTTTCAATAATTATTGACAACAAGTGTATACATTACAACTTTTGTTTTTATCATTAGTAGGCTTAAAAAGTCAATGAAAACGATACAATACTCCACTCATAAAACGGTACACAAGTTATCTTACATAGTCTTGATTAAACTGGGCACGGTCTATTATTATTCTACACTAACTTGGGTGGTTTAGTGGACGTATGACTCGTAATAACAAATTTGAAGGGTTTGAAACACTTAGATTTGTCTTTTCTCCGTTTTTTTAATTATTATGCATCTCTCTCTCTATATATACACTGGCGGATCCACACTATGTCTAGGGACACCCCTAGGCCCAAAAAAAACAATTCTATTTTAAAATAGATTAATTTATTAACAACGTTGGTTTATGAACACCCCTAAAAAAAATAAAATAGTATATATTAGTAACGATATTAATTTATAGACACCCTATCCTAAATGTCTGGATCCGCCACTATATATATATATATGATATTCATATGAGTGAGATGACAGTAAGCGTTAAGAAAGTTAATAAAAGCAAGGACCAGTAAGGAATTAAAGATTGTTACTCTTTTTATTTACTTTCATTATCTTAATAATGTAATTTAGGGTATGATACGGAGAAGAAGGGAATTTATCAAAATAAAATGAGTTCTTTCTTTACTCATATGGCCTTGCAAGCAATCGTGTAATAGCTAGAAGACTCTCTATATATGTATTCTTGGCGTTTGTGTTCTTTCAAGCAAAAGTACATGAAGTACTTTCATTTGCTCTCTCTAAATTCCCAAATATGAATAGACTACTTATTTTTATTTTTCTCGTGTTTACTCTAATTAACTTCGGTCTAATTTTATATAGCATTTGCAAAAATTCATCCAACTCGATTATATGAATTTATTTGTCCTGACAAAGACCAGGTTCAATCACGCCCGAATCCAAACTAGATCAGGTTTATGTTGGATTGTTCAAATTTGATGGTCAGTTTGGACAATTTTGAGCATTTGCTCAACTGGGTTCGAATTTCGGACAAACAAGTTTAAGTACAAAATTCAGCCAAGAATATTCTAAATTTATAGTCCAAGATTCGAACAATTGGTTTGGACATCGAAAACTTGGGTCTAAGTTCTGTCATATAAATAATTTTAAGTCAAACATTAAAAAAAAATCAAGTTCAAACATCAAATATTTAGATTCGGGTTCGGTTTTATTCAGAGTGTCTGAATCTGCAATCCGATCAAATAATATAGCTGAGCTGATAATTATAACATCTTATAAATCCCGACTCCTCTTAGGAAGCAATAGTACTCGAGTTGGGTTCTAGAATGACTGGATCTCAAACTTTTCCTGTATAATTGTTGGATTGAATGATGGACCAAACCTAATTAGTAGGCCAATTCAAGGTGGCCTTGGATTTGGACCATGCACAATTCGGCCTGTTCTATGTACACTATTGATTTCATCTTCTTCAATTCAAGAACAAGTTTCATTCATGATTTGCAGTTAATCTAAATATCTAATCCATTCGCGTTTAATTAATTAATCAATTCAATTCATTCAAACACAACCACCAACTTACGTGTCAATCCTTCTCTCTCAGTCCCACGGAGGAGGGGAAAATTTTGGGGAATTCTCTTCTTCCTCAGTATTTCTAGGGTTCGATCAACCAATCTAATCGATCAATTGTACCCAGGAAGGAGGTGTTAGATCAATCGATAGCATTTTGCCCTCATCGAGAATTCCGAGTATAATCAGGCAATTTGATCATCAATGGCGAATTTGTATGTGAAGGCGGTGCGCCCGGCGGATCTGAATCGGAACACGGAGTGGTTCATGTACCCGGGGGTGTGGACGACGTATATATTGTTCTTGTTCTTCTCATGGCTCCTTGTTCTCTCCGTCTTTGGTTGCACTCCTGGCATGGCATGGACCATCGTCAATCTCGCCCACTTTGTCGTATGCCCTTTTCTCTCTCTTCACCGTTTTGCTGAATTTTTGTTGATTAGGGTTCGATCATTTGACATTTTTCTAGCCGCCTTGTTGATTAGCTTAGTTAATTTTGGGTTCGTGCTGTGCCTCTTTGGTTTTGAATTGATGTGGGCTCTTCTCTACTTAGGTCACCTATCATTTTTTCCACTGGGAAAAAGGAACCCCCTTTTCTGAAGATCAGGGAATATACAATCGCTTGACTTGGTGGGAGCAAATGGACAATGGAAAGCAGCTCACGCGAAACAGAAAATTCTTGACTGTTGTACCTGTGGTGCTGTGAGTAATTCTGGACCAAACTTTATTGTTGAATTTGTAGCCTCATGTTCAAGTGTCTGATCACATCCCCTATGTTAACAGCCTGTGCTTGAAGATTGAATCTTTTACTGTTATTAGGTTATTACAGATATATGCGTGGAACTATTAGGTGCAGAGATATGTATTCAATTTGGTTGCTTCAATGAAGTGCATCCTGATTACCTAATGTAAATAGGTGCTCATATGCATCCATAGCTTTAGCTTACAATGGCATAAATGGTAATTCTAATATGAACTAAAATTTGGCCCATTTTGAAATAGGGGAGAGCCAAATTGGTGTTCCCCATTAAAGGAACCCCTAATGAGGGATTGGTGCTCCTGAATTTACTTACAAGGTGACCGAGAGAGAAAGAGACTCCACAGAGAATTCTCCCAGGTTTTGGTGACTTTCAGTTTCAACTTGATTCACTGCCTGCGTGCGGCCACCTTGCTCATCCTAACCTGCCGCAATTGCATTTGCTGCAGACTATGTCACTTGGATTCTTAATTTCTCCTCAAGTGCCCTTGCCTGACAGTTCAAAGTTGGACATGGGTATGGAGTATGGACATTCTACCCTTCATTTTAGACTTAAACAAAATTTCTCAAAAAATACCAAGTCCAACACGACACCTATCTTGGGCACCGGATACTTTGACATCAGTATGGCCGGCCGCAGTAGTTTTGCTAGGGAGGGGATGCTGGCATGAGAAGAGGGAGGAATTCCAACAAAAGTGAGAAGGGGGGGGGGGGGATGGGACTATGGGAGGGTCCGCGTGAGTGTGCGACACTTGTTCTTTTTAATCAATGTGACGACAGAAATTGGCTAATATGATAACCTTGGGTATTAACTGCATAATAGATTGGATCTTGATCTGCATACTTCCTTGAGGTACTTGATGGGTATGGCTGCAGCTATTTTTCACCGAGGGACCACTTTCCTTCAGTGTGCAACAATATTCCAGTGTGAGACAAGCCCCTTTTTTCATGGCTATCTGTGTGTCTCTCCATCCAGGGGGACTAAGGGGCTGTGCTCCCCCCTCACACTGGCCCATTCTCTAGCTTTCTCTCAAGCCAAACTTGAGAAGTTTCCATTGTATCTTTTTGTAAAATCGTTCTGTGGGGTTAGACTCATCTGGTGACTATTTGCTTAGCTGAATCCCTAATGGTCTTTTATCTATAAATGTGCTTCATCTTTGCGATGATTGAGTATTGTGCATCATCTGTTTTATTTACATTTTGGAACCTGAGTATTACTCCAGGTGCAGCTTAATATCTGTATGACACTTTGACTGCATCTTTACTTCCTGATGATGGTCTTTCTGAAGTTGCATTTGATCCTTTTATGCTTTCTTATTGATGTGTTTGCTTTGTTTTCCGACATCGGATCTGCTTCTCTTTGGTTATGATGCTTTAGGAATTGACATTTTGGCTGATTCGTTATCTTGTTGAGGCCTGAAACACAAACTAATTTGGTTCACTGCAGTGTCTGGGTATTTAAGTAGTCAATACACAACGAAGGTGTAACACTCAAATGAAGTTCATTGGTTGCATAAAACTTAACTGATGTTTGGTAGTCTATGTCTTTACCGTTTCATGTAGAATTATGGCCACAAAGTTTAGGTCAATATTTTCATTATATTGTTGTCAACTCTGTCAATTAAGGCTAGAAACATAAATCATCACTGCATGATCTGGGTATTCAAGTTGTCGATGCTGTCAAAGGGTCTGAACTTAAATGAAAATACTTTAACCTTTTCATCTAGAATAACAACCCACAAAATTTTATGAGACCATTTTCTATTGGGAGACCAGAAAACAAGCCCCTTCAGCTGCTATAGTATCCTTTCTTGTACACCTTGCCACCCCCTAATACAGCTGGATCCTTGAACGAGAACACATCCAAGTATATAAGTGACAACATGCAGCACTTCAGCTGCTATAAAACCCTTTCTCTTGTACCTGCTGATGCGATCCTCCAACATTCTTGGCCATCCTCTTGAACGTCTATGTTAGGGTGGAACGGAAGGGTCATGTGCTTCTCCTGTATGGTTGTGGTAGTAAACTAATCATGATGTGCAGTCACCATGAATATGCATTAATTGAAGACTAATATTTTGTATTCATCTTCCAACTTAAAAGAGATTGACGTACTATTTATTGTTGGCAAAGATAAAGCTTATGTTTAACCACTGGTTCTCGGTTTTCTATTCTCCTCTTCCTTGCTGCTCGACATGCTTCTGATCCCCCACCCATACTTAAATATGATTCATAGTCCTGTACAGGGAGTTACAGAAGCTATTTCTTGCATTATTTTGGTATGGGTTTTCCCTGAGAAATGAACATTTTTTTTTGAGTTTGACCCATACCTATGTTTTCCTATTTGAATCAACACTTGAAACAGATGACATTACGTCAAGGAATTCATTCGATTTAGGTTGCTGTTCTTCCTCTTGCTGGTTGCCATCAGACAACCATGGAAATTCGATTGGCTGCCCATAATATGTACATACGCTGCTATAAGAGAGGCTGCATTTGACTGTTTTTGCTTGAGAGAGTTTTGGTGGCTTTTAGCTAAATTGCCAGACTCTGAAATTGCTTGTGCTTAGCTATCTCAATGCATTCTCAAATATATTCATTGGTGATTTCCAAAACAGAGCAAATACAGATATTCAATATGGCTATTTGACATGTGGTGCTAGACTGCAGAAAAACCTATCTGCGTTCAGCACTTATTCCATTTCTCTGCCCAGGGGGTCAGACGTCTGCCCAATACACAACTCTGAAGCATGAGAAACGTCGTTGTACTGTGTCCTTGTTGTAGAATGTGTACATTTTATAAAAATTATTTGTATTCAGATGATTTTTTCGGGTTGCTCACTAGAATCAGTTTCCTCACAGGTACCTGATAGCCTCACATACAACAGATTACCAGCACCCAATGCTCTTCTTCAACACCCTTGCTGTCTTAATCCTTGTTATAGCCAAGTTCCCCCACATGCATAAGGTCCGTATCTTTGGCATCAATGGTGAATAGCGAGCAAGGCAGTCTGAGGCAGCAGCTCAGTTGGTTTTACAGTTGCAAGGCTGGCTACCTGAGATCCTTTTCTCCAACTGCTGAAAGAAGATATCATTGTATAGCAAACCCAAGCACAGATCGATACTGGATGATGTACTGATTTGTACTACTTGGATTTAAGCCTTGTTGAGAGAAGTTATGAACAAAAATAAGTGTATCAGTTCATCTTTTTTTCTTTTTTTCCTTTTTTCCCTTCTTGTACAGACAGGATTCCCATCTGGGCGGAGAATCATTTTACCAGTGTAATTGATACTCCCAGAAAAGACGTGTTTGTAATCTGGGTATCAAAATTTTATATCGAAACTTTTACCACAATTTTTTGTGCAGTGTGCACTTGATAGTTTTACACTTTGAATCCCTGCATCTCATATTTATGATGTGATGAAAATAATGTCTTTCTGCTTAGGGAGTATAAGACGGTATATTGAAACCTTCTCTTATATTTTAGATCGGTGCTATCCTATCGTGTTTGATTAGTTCCGTTTGCTTCCTTCGATTGTTGTATTTCAGTATTTGGCAAGGTCGATATAGGCGGGACTCGAACCCAGGTTTTTGGTAATATGCTCCTCATATATGGTAACAAGCAATCTTGGGGAAAAACTATTGATTATTACCATGCATTAGAAGAAAGCATGAGAAACTACTGTTAATAGTGCTAACTTGGGAAGCTATCATGTTGGACCATGGTATCTTTTCTTGATTATTTAACAGAAGCCATGGCCTAACACAAAATGTAAGATTTCACAGAGGCAATACCGAGACCACAAACAACCTTTTTGTCGGGCATTTTCAAATCTCGACATTATTAAGCCTACCCTAATCATGCATATGTTGTAATGCTTAGGGTTTCGTGATCTCTAACTTTTTGCGACTTGATGGTTAACATGTCAACATCTATTCTAGTCCTGAAGCCTTTCACTTCAGGACATCAGATTGCCCCAGACCTCTTGTCTACATTAACATCCCAAATCGAAGCCTGTGACTCACAAAATCACTCCCACCCCAAAAAAGCAAACAACAACAACAATTTTGACTGCAGGCAACCTTACTGCGACAAGCATTTCTGCAAGAAAATGAGTTAACTAAAAGAAACTAACATTTTTAGTCATACCACAAAAAAGCCAAAACTGAAAAATTTTAAAAAAATACATTCGGTGTATTATGCTTTTATATTGCACATGTGTAAGTAGGGTTGAGTTGATAAGATTCTTAAAATTACATCAGTATTTTAAATCGATCTGATTGTTTTTAAGTCATCAAACAAAACTTGTTTTCTTAGTTTTATCAAATAAACAAATATTCGCAAAACTTTTAAAAATAACGGGAAAACTTAAACATGAAACGTGATGTATTGAAACTTTTAATCTATTGTCTTCATGAAGATATGAGTTTGGCTAAACTAAAATGAATTTTTCAATGAATAGAGAATAGTAATAATTAATTTTTTTTTTTTTACAATGGTAAAGGAAATATAACCCATGTCAGGCGCATCTTCTCACAAGAGTACGCCAAATTACATCCGCTGCCAGAATATTACCAAGTGCTGGGGAGAAACATACATCCGCTGCCAGAATATCACCAAGAGTACGCCCAATTTTTTTATGATAATTCTAAAAACTTTATCAAATATACTAGACGCAACTAAAAACAAAAAATAAAACAAAATTAGACAAGTACAAGACTGGTTAGTTCACTTAGTTGCGACCAAATGCTTGAAAGATTTTCCACTGCTATAATTAGAATTTAAAGCCACATATATATGACCCTACTCATTTTCTTATATTAGAAATAGCTAAAAACTTCGTCTGCCACCCCCACTTATTTACTTAGCCGTGAAAATATTTTACCCCAACTTCCCCCACATATCTCCTTTTCGATGGTGTTTAAGATTAATTATTTTTGACTATGTTTTGCTTCTAAGATCTTACCCACATAGAAGTAAGACATCGAGATCATATGAATAGTAGGCACAAAAATTATGTTAATAATTTGATTTTATGAAATTCATATGATCCACACAGAAAAATCCTAATTCGGAATCGGGAAAAAAATACGAAAATTAATATTTCGAGTCTTCGTCGGAATTAATATATAGGATTTAGGTAATTTTAAAAACACTCCTTTTTTATCTCCAAAAAAAAGTCTTACTATACGAATTACTTGTAAGAAATTCACCGATTTATTAGGTAACATCATTTAATAGCACAGTAATTTCATATAATAATCCTAATAATGCATACAAATTGATGCAACATGTAATACTTGCATGCATCCTACATAATTGAACATATAATTATGGCAAGACAATGACAACGTTAATTATGGATGTTAATCTAGTTTAACATTCATGTAATGGCAAAAATTTTACCATAATAGAACAACATAAAAGGAAAGTAGCCTACTTTAGCTAATCTATTTATAGCAACTAAAGTAGAATCCACAATCAAGTATAGAAAAAATTGCCACCTAATTGTCCTATTATGTTGTCCTGTGATGTAATTAGGTTTTTATTTTCCAAAGTCGTCCACACAATGTCATGATACACTCCATCAATATCCCAATATACCACTTAAATTCCTAGATATTAATTTCTTTTTCAATATGCATAAATAATTATGCGATAAGGACTCTCTTTTAATGTTTCTTGTGGGATATATTTTTTTTTTCTTGACAGCAATTTTCTAAAATATAGAATGTCACAAGACCCTGTTCTTTTCGTTTGTAAATATCAATTTACCAACTTCAACCAATTTCAACCAACTTCAACCCATTTCACGAGCTTCGATAAAGAAATATCAACTTCGACCCACTACAACCAACTTCAATCCACTTCAATTAACTATTTTGACCAACTTCTACCTGTCATATAAAAATATACTAATTTCAACCCACTTCAACAAAAAAAATACTCACGTCAACTCACTTCAACCAATTTCACCAACTTCCACCCCCATTTTCCAATGAGAAGAACAGGTCATTAACTTGCATATGACTTCCAACACACTTATCTAGATAAAACAATATGTAGGTAATTACCAACGAAAGTAAATCCCATTCTAATTAATTGTAGATTAGGAAGACTAATAATTAACTCAAGTCCTAAAAGCCTCGGAATATTGGTAGAATGTGGGGAAGTAGGTAGATATAAACATGATTAATTTCCACTTTCACACAGACTAAAACGTGTAACTAAATTGAATGGGAACTTAATTGCAAGAAATTCTCAGAATCTAAGGCCAACGATGCACAAATTAAAGTTGGTCTCTTTCAAAACCCTAAATAGGGAACATATGCACTTTTTTCTTATCAGAAAAGCAAGAGAGAGAGAGAGTAAATTTAAAGGAAGAAGAACATAATAATCCTAACTTTTTTTTATGCCCTATTTGATGTGTGTGAGAGAGAAAGTTGATGAGCCTCTTTCAAATTTTACACCCAGTTTAGAACATAGATTTTTACCAGCAAGATATTATATATTTTTGTAAATGTCATGTCAGTGTGGTTATAAGGTAATTACCATTTCAATTCAACCCACTTCAATTAAAAAAATACTCACTTCTACCAATCTCAACCAATTTCACCCATTTACCAACTCATATTTCCCAACGAAAAGAACAGGTCCTTAGTGTGTGTGTGCGCGCGCGCGTGTGTGTATATATATCCTGTTACTTGTATCTGACATAAATTTGATTTTTACTCTAAACTCTCATTTAAAATCGATTTTCACTTTAGAACATTCTATGATAAAGTTTCTATGGACATAAGTCTTACGAAAACGTGCGGTAATGTTACTCAAATTCTAACTTAACTTTTATTTAATATACTGATCTTGCATATATAAATATTGTTGATTATCCGCTTATTTTTAAAAAAATAATATAATTTTTTATTTCAAGGAACAAACGTAACGGAGCTTGTAATATATATCTAAAAATATGATGCAAAAAATTTAAATGTGCTTCTAACTCTTTAATAATAATGTTCATAATTATTTAAGCTGTTTATATGGTCATGACACACCAAATTAAGAAATGCATCTAGCTTAGAGAACAAGATTTTGAAGGGTTTTTTTTTTTTTTTAAAGAAAGGTGACAATTCAAGAGAACAAAGAATAATAACTTTCCCTATCTTCTGGTCAAAAAGTAGAAAGCCCACCATTAGGAAGGAGGAGCCACACATCATGATTCCACAAACAAAGAATATTTTACTAGATGTTTTAAGACGCTCCACCTTCTCCCATCCATACATTATTAAAATAGCCTCGAAATTAAAATTCCATCATCATTACTTTAACTTATTTAATTTAATTAAAATATCATTTAATTTAATTAATATACAACACCACCACCACCATCACCTTCCAGTATGGGTCCCATATTCGCAGGGTTTAGGGATATTCAGATGTAGGCAACATTACCTCTACCGACACCCATGCCCATAGAAAGGTTGATTCCAAAAAATTCACAAAATAAGATTTTGTGAAAACATTTTATAAAAAAAATTTGTGAAAACATTTAATTAATATAGTCTAATCTAATTAGCATAACACTTGCATAGTAATAATGAACATCAAAAGAAACCCCAATACATGCATACACCTTCTCTCTTACATCACAAAAGTTAATTAAAGGCTACACATAAATCCATCACACTAACATTCACAAACATTCTTTCTTAGCTCTTTCAGAATTAGGGCTTTCTGCCTGCTCACAAATCAAATAAAGAAGAGAGAAGGTGACTTTCTCTCTCCAAAAAGACATCATCTATCTGCTACACCTTTTCTCTTTCTTCTCTCTGCTTTTCCTTTTGGATTCATGGATGCTGCTCAGTGGGCACAGGTATGTATGTATTTATGTATATTTATGTATGTATGAATTTATGTATAAATATTCATCATGGAGTTGTTTGAGCTTTCATTTCTGATCATTTTTTTCCTTTTTTTTGGTTGTATATGCATGAAACTTTTCAGTGAAAGATGATCAATGGAGTCATATCCATGTCTCTCTTCCTTTTTCTACTTCTTTTTTTCCCTTTAATTATTTTTCTGGTTTGAACTTTGAAGTTTGTTCTTGAATAACCATATATGAAAATAAAAGCTTTTCACTTTTTCTTCTCCCCCACCCCCTTCTCTTTTGTGGGTTTATTGTTTCTTTGTGATGTCCTTTTTGATCAATTCAAACCTAAAATCATAAAAGCTAAGCTATAGAGCTATTAGCACAGTGTTTGGTTTATATTTATGTATGTTTGATCTTTATTACTTTCCCTTTATTGTTCTTCTCTTTCCCAGTACCCCCTTAGCTTAATTAGCTTCTTCAGTTCCTTCTCCCTTAAAGCTTTGGTATCACTTTAATTTGTTCTTTTCCTTACAACTTTTCTCTCCCTCTTTTTCTTTTTGATCTCTTTGAATTGGTGTGGGTTTGCAAAGGCAATGGAAGAAATAGCAACACCAAATAGTGGCAACAACATTAATCCTACAAATAATAATCCAAGGGGACAACAAATGCTAGAAAGAAGGGCAAGGCCTCAAAAGGACCAGAACTTGAATTGTCCAAGGTGTAACTCTACCAACACCAAGTTTTGCTACTACAACAACTATAGCCTCACTCAACCAAGGTACTTTTGCAAGGCTTGTAGGAGGTATTGGACTCAGGGTGGCTCCCTCAGGAATGTCCCTGTGGGGGGAGGCTCGAGGAAGAACAAGAGATCATCATCATCATCATCATCGATTTTAGCATCATCATCGACCTTATCAATCCCACCATCATCAATGCCACCCTCCATGCCCACAAAGCTAATCCCTGATCTCAACCCACCAAACACCCTCTCCCACCTCTTCAGCACTACTGCCCCCCAAAACCCTAAATTCCTCGAAGGCCAAGATCTCAATCTTGCTTTTCCTATTCAAGGTATCTTCCACCCTATGGAGCATCATCATCAGCATCATCATCAATTTCCCAAGATTGAGGGGACTAACAGCACCAACAATGAGAACATGCACGGTAACATTCCTACAACAACAGCAACAGCAACAACAATAACAACAACAAATGCCTCATGTGGAGGGAATTCATCGACTCCACTCTCAGCCCTTGAGCTGCTTAGGACCGGGATGGCCTCAAGGGGGAGCTTGAGCTCTTTTCTTCCCATGCCAATGGCGATGGTGGACTCAAGCACAATCTATCCCTCATCAGCGTTTATGCCTAACTTGCAAGAATTCAAGCCAAATATGGGATCATCAGTTCTCCAATCACGTAGTGATAATCCTCCACATCATGACAATCATCATGGAAGTGATAACAATATGATGGGGTCTGGTGCATCTACTAATGGTGTTGGTGGTGGTGCAAGGCTTTTGTTCCCCTTCGCGGACATGAACAAGCTTGCAAGCTCAACAACAACAACCACTACTGAGCATCATGAGACTGATGATCAAAGCAGGACAAGGAATGATGATCACCATCATCACAATAACAATCATCATCAAGGCCCAACTGGATATTGGACTGGCATGCTAGGTGGTGGAGCATGGTAAAACAGAACTTCATTGGAAAAGAGAGAGGAATTAAAGGTTAAATCTAATTAATCTTGCCCTCTACTTCTTAAATTCTTATTACTTGGCTGATGATGATCACTTGCTGGGTGTTTTTATAATTAGGACTAACATAATATATATAGGGTACATCTTAGTGTCTTTAATTTTATTTGGTTACCATTCTGATGATGATGTTCATATATTATTGCAAGGGTACATCTTTTTAGGGTTTTGGGTTTGATTATATTGTAAGGGTACTTTAATTTGATTAGGTTAAATCAGAGGTAGCTAGAAGAAGAGGTGAATATATGACCAAAAGATCACATAAAGCTGTAAGCATATCTTTATTAGCTTTTGATGACTCATGGCCTGTATATATATTCATATCTTCTTCTATCTAAAAGTTAGGGTTGCCCAGCTTTCTGTAATTGTTTGCTTTAATGTTCAGGTCCCCTAATTAATGATCTATTATTTTTAATTAATGAGATCTTTAATTTGCACTTAATTAGTCTAGCAAACTCTATACATGCAATCTTCATATGTAATAGAAAAGTTTGTAATTTTGGAGTCAGTTCATATACATTTCCTCCTTTAATTTACGGGTGTCAATTAGCTTAATCAGTAGAGTTTTTAAAAATTATTATTGAATACATGAATTCAAATCTCGCCCATATTCTTTTTCTCTTTGCTTGATTACTTCTTTTAATTTTCATCGATCAAATGTTGGGGTGTCAGGTCTGACATCTTTATCCATGCCATTTTGAGGGGAGGGTATGTAGGGAGGGTGTTTTGAGAATCTTCCAGCCTTGAAAACCACTTAACTCCATGAAACCAATTAGAAAGTGAAAGCACATACAGAAGGAATATAATTTAAGATGATTATATTCACTAAGCATGGGGTGCCATTTCCATTTTGCATCTTGCTGGTACCCATCATCTCAAGAAAAAATCTCAGTCCAAGTCGATCTTAACAAAATCAAACATGATATTATTTTATAATATAGAGTACCTGAATTATTCAACGAATACTATCTTTTTTCTTTTATGGGCCCTATACATATACCCAAGATGTTGAAGATAAATTCGCATCATATTCGCCAGTCTATATATTCAACTCATGTACATGATTTATACAGTATTTCATATATATAGTTTCATCAAATGCCAGCTAGATTATTTTATATAATGTTATTTGAAAATGTCGCAAATTAAATCTAAAGTTCATTTTGAAATAGTTAAGCTTACGTACAAAGAACCCACACAACAAAAAAGAAAAGTCCTTGAGATCCAAGCACTAAATGATGCATACTTGGAAACAATGAGACATAGTTTAAATCAATCAATTAAAGATGACTCTAATTGAAAAGTTTACCTGCCTCAACAAAAGCTCACCTAATCATCATATTGTCATGGATTTATATATATTTCTCTCTCCAATATAATTCACTAAAGCCATGCCATATCTATATATCCTGGGTTGTATATGTTAGAGGAGGACCCCATACACATATATATATCAATTTGCCACATCAAATCAAACCCATCATGAATGTTGATCATCATCATTGCATGTTTCTCACCCCAGCTTACATATATATAAAGTTATGTTTGGTTTGATTAAATTACTACAACTATTACAATTGAGTATTCTAAGACAAATAACAAGGAAATTCTGACAAACCCACCTTTCTCTGGTCTTAAAGAGGGCCCTCCAAACATTCCCTCTCGGCAGGCGTGCCTATTAATTAATAATTCCCTCCACTTTAATTCAAGTCAATTTTCTTGCCCATTTAAATTTTAAACATATTTATATATGGATTTTTTTTGTTTATCTTTTTAATTAATTCAAGTCAATCCATCTAATGTGGTATAAAAGGGTGGAGAGAATTAATTAATGTTTGTTTAGTAATCTATTTTTCTTCTTTTTCCATGTTGTTCCAATGAATGTATCCATGTTTGATGTTTGAGTTTCCACTTTTCATTAATTTGTATATTTGTTAATGTAGTTTGGTTCATGGTAGCGATCGATATGTACGTATATTACATTTGCAGTGATTGATACTAAGCTTTGTATTCATTATCAATGAGATTTCGGTCTAATGATTGAGACGAAGGTTTTGAATACGTTAAGTCCTAATTCCTAATAAAACACTTCAAACAAAATTATAGTAATACTGAAAAATGTTTCGATTGCAAAAAAATACTGGAATGTTTCATAAGCAGCATTTAATTAGCAGCTAGCTAATCATATGAATTTTTGGCTTTTTGCATTATGAAATTAATGCCATCAATAAAAAATTGAGATTCCAAAGAAATCGTGTAGCATAATTCCAAAGAAATCATGTAATTTGACTTATATATAATTTGACTTATATATGGATGTTTTTCGCTTTCACCATCTTCACATGAATTCATGCATGGGTACGTGACGGGTCCCAAAAAAAAAAAAAAAGCACAACTCTTGTAGTACGTTTTCTTCATTAACCTATACCACGAGGAATTTGGAGGATCAAGTGATCAACTATGCATTCTTAATTTTATTACCTTTTTTTAATTATCCGTTGTGTTTGCAAATGTTATGGTTTAGGATCAGGCTTTAGCTGCTTGTAGCAGTTGTCTTTATACTTTTACTTCTATATTTCTGACTTATTCCAACCAATGATCTAAAATATAGACCATTATATTGATTGAGTTAGGGGCAGGAATACTGATAACAATGGTCTAATTGCCATTCATGTTAGGAGCAAGTTGGGGTGTTCTTTTATTACTTATTGAATCATTTAATACTATATTTTTCTCTTTGCTTAAAAAATAGTAAATAATGTGGCATGGTAAAAAAAAATTTTGCGAATAATATTCATAAAAAGTACACTCGCAACTAGGGATGGGCAACAGACAGGGTAGCCATTGGGTTAAACGACCAATCCGTTTAAAATAGGGCTAATAATAGGTCGGGTTAATAATGGACTAGGCTAATATTGGGTCAACCCATTAAGACATATTAACTGGCCGGACTAAGCTGACCCATTTATTTTTTTCAACGCACTTCACACACTAATTTACATGTTCCAATTAGTTAAACTTATTACCAATACTCTGTACATAACAATAATTATTATGTACCGTTTTTTGGCGCAAGGTTGTTCCATTTTTAAATGGGCCCAAAGCAGGCTACCCATGGGTGACTCGAATCAACCCATTTATTAGCTTCGTTGTGCATTTTCTAACTTTGAATTTGAACTAGTTTAGTTTGATTAGAAACTTATAGAGATTTTAGTTGAAAAATTAACTCACCACAAATACTCTTTAGTGATAATGGACGGGTCATGGGTAGGCCGGGTTCACTTAGCCCATAATCTAACTTGGCCCACTAACAAATGTGTTGGATCTAGCCTGATCCGATTAGTTAATGAGTTGGCCTAGTCCAACCCAACTCGATCCATTGTCCACTCCTACTCGCAATCAAAATATTTATTCATCTTATGATTTCTTAGCCTAATTTTAATGAAACACAAACGACGCTCTTTATTTATTTTTAAAAGGGAGTAATAATTTGGGATGGATTAAATTTCCAACTCTTGGGTGCAAAAATTAAAAGAAAAAGGGGGGGGGATAAAAAGGGGAGGAGGGTTAAAAGTAGCCCGAAAGATGGAGAAGAAATGGACAAAATCCGACAAACGAAGGGTTAGTGGGACCCAGAAATGGGAAAAATGAACGGTTGCGATTGAAACCTTGAGCACTCCTTTGATGATGCCGACTTTTTTTCTTTTTTCCCCCTTTTTCCTTTTCCCCCTTTTCGGCGGGAGGTGCCACACTCCCATGAGTCAATGGCTAAAAGTCAAGGTCTCATTTTGTATTTTTCATATAACCATTTCATAAAAATCATACTAAATTAAAAGCAAAGGCGCCAAATCTATTTTGTTTTTTTTCTTAATGATCAATTTTGAAAATGTTGGCACTCCCTTTATTTTTGGCCTATTTTCTTCAATTTTTTTTGCTGAATTGAATTTATTTCTGTTGAATTATAGACTATGTTTTACTAAATTAAACTTAATTTTGTTGAATTTAATTGAATAAAACTTTTTTTTTCTAAGACAAACTAAACTGAAGTTATTTCGAGCAAAAAAAAAAAATTAAATAGAACAGGTCCTTAAATATCGGATACTCTAAGTGAAATATTACCTCGGCCCAATATTCTTGTCACGTGTCATCAAATGATAGGTCATCTATTGGAGGAAAAAGATCTACAAAATCTATGTTTAAGTACAGATGTTAGGAAAAGCACCCCCCATTACAAGCCTTTGTAAACTCATGCTTAATTAGTTGGATATAAATAATCAAGTGGGGCAGCCTCCACCAATCCTTGTGAATCTGGTAACGAGTCATTAAGCTCCTAATTGCTTCATTGATTGACATTCGTTGCTGATTAGCGTCAACAACAACAAGTAGTCGTCTCTAAATCCCCGCGAATCACGATTAATGTGAAATGTTTTAATTCGCAAATAGTGCATCACACCTCATTTTTAGCCACTAATTTGAATACTCAATATTATTTAACCGCGTTTTTCCACTCTCAAACAATATTAGTTAAATGTATAATTTTAATTAAACTTTAGAAATGAATATACGGCTAGAAATAAGATAAACTTATATAATGTATTGGGGGTTGACATAAGTTTTAATGTATTAATGTTGGTATGATCGTACCTGTCGAACCAAATTAGATGATTATTGGTCCTTTAGATGATTTTTAAAGGAATTAATGTGAAAGCATTGTATCGATTTTTTTGATAAAACAACTAATAAGAATTGTAAAATAGATAGAAGTGACTTTCAAGACTTGATTAAGCTTATCATTGTTGAAATATTGAGAATTACTTAGAGCTTTCTTCTATAAAACATTTTCACAAAACCCTTTTTTGCGGGTCTCTTGGAATCAGCTTCTTTACGGATAGGACTGCCGGTAGAGATAAGGTTGCCTACAACTGGATCTCCTCAGACCCCACAAAAGCGTGACCCATACTGGGAGGTGGTGGTGTTGTGGTTGTTGGAGCCTTGTTTTTTTATTACCTGTTCCACCTTTTCAATTTTAATGTGAATAAAAAAGACTTTTGATCGGACCCAATTAGAGCAAAACTACGAGTTCAAAAACAATACAATAGAAAAGTCCGTACAAAACTCAAATCCCCATGATTCTAGGTATAAGCCCACTGGCAATGATTTCCCACAACTTCTGAATCACAGACGTTTGGCCCATTTACAATAGCCCATTAGTCGGAGGCCCGCAAACATTAAATAGAAGCACTGAGTTTACAACATTTTTTTTTTTTTTGGTCTTGAATCTTTTATTTCACTGGAGTCAAACTAATTTTGGCCCAAGAAAGAGTGGAGTTCTCTCATTATAGATTTTCTCAATTTACAAGATTCGAACCCAATATCTTACTTAAAGAGAACAAGTATAAAACTATTTGAACTAATCTGTGTTGGTGAGTTTACAACAGTATTATGTGCAATGATTTTCGCCTTTCTGGTTTTCTATAAAGATTTGACACAATATTCCGGGCATATTTGCACCACTTATTCAAATATTTCCTCAATTTTAACATCGTATATTCAAGCATTATATGTGGTGGGCAATTCACAAAGGTAAGGACAAAGATAACATGCACGTTGGGAAAACATAATATGACACAAAGACAGGTCCAGGTGGTACGTATTATATTAGTTTGTCTATTCTCTCCGTCATTTGATTAATCATCTAAATTCCATTTTCACGTCACATTTATTTTTGGAGTTTTGGACTTACAATTCTGGACCACATTCGGTCTACCTTGGCTACTAGCCAGCCATTTCTTTAAGCATCCCCCCCCCCAACCCCTTCCCAAAAAAACAACCAAAAAAACAGAAAGAATATTTAACCATTAATAATCTATATTCATGATAATTTGTACTTTACTTTCGGCTCTCGCTAGTACTTTACATATGCCCAAGAAATATGGCAAGAAAGACAAATAATGACATTTAAATTTTCAATTTCTTTTGAGGTGATTAGCAGTTACGTTATCCAGCATTAGGCTAACTAACTTTTTTATTTGGAACTTAGGGGTTATCCAAATTATACATTAGCCACTGGAGGCAATGTAAATCATCGCCTGCAAATAAGTCTCAAGTGACTTGATTGATTCGTATATTATTCTATAAATACAAATAAATAAATTCTTATAAAAATACGTGTCTTGCTATAGTTTATGGTTAACAATTAAGACAAGTTTGTTTTAAGATTTACATAAAATAAGTATGAATCTTGATAATTTAAGGGAGTATCCTTTGTACGTTATTTGTTTCAAGATTTATTTGGTTAATTTGAATATATAATAAGTTTGTACAATATTATAGTATAAAAAATAGCCTTATTAATTTTTTCAAAAAAATTATGACTGCTAAAGTTTTGATCTAATGATGTGTATTGACATTATGAGCATACAATCCTCTAATTTCAATTTCTTTGATCAATTAGAATTTATTAAAATTTGCGTATCCTTTCTAGAAACAGAAGGTTTTGTTGAATTTAAATGTACCATACATAAAAAAAAAAGTGTCTCTTTGTTTCACCTCATCTTCTAATTGATTGTGTTTGATTTTTTTTTTTTACAAGGATAAATGAGTCTCGCTTACTGCCCCCTATCTCAGGGGTACTCAGTGGATCCAAACGGGTCATGGGAAGGGGAATATTGTCAAAACCTAGGCCCACAAGCCTCCCACACATAATTGCACAAAGGCAAAATTATGTCGCCCAGGTTTGAACCCCGATTGGGGGGGGGGGGAGGAGTTGTGAAATGTTGGTCACCCGACCAACTTCTCTTCGATTGTGTTTGATTTAATACAGGATATGCATAGATGATTTTTTTAAAAAAAGTAGTGTTTTTTAACCTTTTTTAAAACAAGCAATTTCTTGATTATCATTGATAACTTGATGAAAAAGATTGAAATAATGACATGAAAAATTTTGTGTGCACGTGGACATTTTTAATTGGTGATTGAAGCACCAGAAGAATCTCTAGTACCAGTTGTGCCCAATGATTGGAATAAATCCAAATTGTTGGGTTTAAGGCTTTAAGCTAAGGCCCACTAATGTCTCATATACACAAGTTGGCATGATTAAATTTTAAATTTAATTCCAAATCAGCATGCTTTAGAAGTTTACACAAATGTTAGTCATTTCACTTTTTTGTTGATGTTGTTTTAACATACAATCATTATTTTGAAGTTTGACTTTAATTATTTCAGCATCTAAATATACTAATCTTTCTCATTACTTATTTTTGAAGTTTGACTTCAATTGTTTTGGCATCTAATATAGTCCATCACAATCGTCATATATCTTTAATATAGTAAAAATAAATACGAAATACACTTTTAAAATATCAATTATGACGGAATTAAAAATAAGATAACTATCATACATATTACAGTTTATATCCTTTAGGGAAATTACAATTAATACAATTATATATTCTATGTCAATAATTTAAGAATATAATTCCACCATAGTCCCATACTCTCATCTTATTCCTTTAATCTCGTATAATACAATAGGTAATTAAGGGTGTCAATGGGGCGGGTTTAGTCGTAGCCTCACCCCATACCCATACCCATCGGGTGTTGTAAAGCTATATTCATTTTCATGCGAGTTTTATTTGGGTACATATAGACAAAAAAGAATTAAACTCATTTTGTACCCATGTTCGACATCAAATAGCCAATATGTCACATTAACACTAAGTTTCTAACAACATATTATATCACGTCGAATATAACTAAAAGTTTCAAATTGACCCACGAAAAGAATAGGACCTTAAGTTTGATTATTTGATGAGAAGACAATCAAAAAGGTCCAATAATGAGATGATGACTTGTCCAAAAGCACAAGTCCTTGTTTAACGAAGCTGGATGCAAGGAAACAAGCACATCACACACACACTTAACATTTAGTCAACTTAATTCCCCCCCCCCCCCCAAACCCTCATATCCATCCATTTACTTGACATGCCTAATCAATTCAGCTCAAGCTTGTGGCAATGGTTCCTTACAATTTGAGTTTTAATGCATGAATGCAACGTAGGAATTTGAAGATACAATAACGCTAATTTTTAGTATGAATTCTGCTTCAGTAAAGTTTGAGGTCCTGATAATTGGTTGGTGTCAAAGTAATATGCACCTCATGTTTGCATGATACCAAAGCATGTATGTACCACTCCAGGGGAAATGGGTAGCTTTTTACTTACACCATACAATTATTGAGCTTGAAAATAAGCACTTTTGAGTTTGATTGTCCCCCTTGACCTAGAGGTCTTATCTACATTGGACAAAGTTGAGCTCACCATAGGTGATTTGTTACTGACTTTTATGAAAACATGCATCATTATATGTTACTATTTGATTAAATGCAAATGCTCGCCCTCACCAAAACAAAATCATGGGGGTCTAAAATTAATCTCGAAATTCAGAGCAATTGTCCAAATACCTTGGAAATGTTCTAATGCTTCTTGTGCAAGCAACCAGGCTGTAAGAAATGTTTTGAATGAAGAGCTAAGGAGAGAAATTCCATATGGAGCATAAATATAAAATCACTTATTAGTCTTTCAAATAAAGGGAGGGCTTTGTTGCCATATGTTGACCCTTGATTTAATTTATTGCCCCTAATACTACTACCAAATGAAATGATCAATGGTACTTCCAACTATGTATTAAGGAGTCTTCACTTTAGGGTGTTAACTAATTTAGTATTAAGGTCTAAAAATTATGTGTGTTTCATGTGTAATTGTAATATTATGTGTGATTTATATGAGACTGCTATTTATCGTTATGAACATCGAATATGCACGTAATGTAACATAGCAACGTAATCGTACAATAATATTATTGAAACACTCATTACGTCGAGTAGGTGTTATGTCAGACAGATACATATGATGAAAGGGAGATAATGGAGATTGAAAGATTAGGATTAGATAGTCATGATAGTTCACCCGTTAATTATCTACATTTGAATCAATTGCCATCGAGCTTTTAAAGGGTCTTTCCATTTGAACGACTAAAGCTAACAGCAAGTGGTAGGGATAAACTAGAAGCAGCAACGGGGAGGTAGAAGCGGCAGACAACTATAAAAGTATGTGTAAATTAAAAGAGTGATGAAGAGCGGTTACATGCAATAAATGACAACAATAAGCAGTTAAAAGCTACTAGAAGTGAGCATCAACTAATATTGACACACATAGGTATAAGTCTCACTGAACTATTCCTGAATAAGAGAGTAGGTGTATCGATTCATTAAACGTCATGAGATGATCTGACTTATCTAAAAAAGCTACAAATTGAAGTAAAACACGCCATTTAAGTTATATCAACTAATATAGAAAAACTCATAAAATTGGGTAGGTAGAGTTGAAAAAGGGACATTTTTTAGAGCATTTGCAACAGAGGATGGAAAGCAGGAACGCAGGCCCCCCTTTGCCATGTGTCACAATATGAGAGGAGAAAGAGAGGAGTGCCATGCGGGAGAGAACGGGCAAACGTTTCTCCCTACGGGCCAACTTTTGGCATTTTTTAATATTTTGTTTGTTTTTTCTTTGTTTTTTGAAGTAAGTATACAACAACAACACTTCCCAGTGTGGGTCCCGTTTTCACAAGGTATGGGGAGATCCAACTGTAGGCAACCTTACCTCTACCGGTATTCCTACCCATAGAGAGGTCGAAGTAAGTATATAGTTTTTAAATAATTTAAAAAATAGGTTGTGTGTTATATAAGGTGGATCCATGATAAATATTTTTATTGGATAATTAAAATTGAGTTTCATAGGTTGAAAAAGTGAAGGAATGCAAGTTCTAGAATTGTGAAACTTTTGCTGATGTGGAATTCTGGTTGGAAATGTTCTTATCATAGGCACTACCACCCACATTTAGAGCATTCCCAGCGTGGGGAACGTGGGACAGGAGGTGGGGCCCGAGTGTCACACGCATGGCAATTTCTTCCTCTCAGCCAGCACGGCACGCGAGGCACATGCGGGGCAGAACGCCTGCCTGTGTCTCCTCGCGTGCCACCTTTAATATTTTTTAATATATTTTATTGTTTTCTTTTTTTTGGGTGTGTAAATAATTTTTAAATGATTTAAAAAATAAGTTATGTATTATAATGTGGGTCCATAATAAATATGTTTATTAGATAATTAAAATTGGAGTTCCATGAGTTGGAGAAGTGATAGAATTTAAGTTTCATAAAATTAAAATTTTTACTGATATAATAAGGTAGAGTTCTAAAATTTGAAATTCTCACCGAAAATGCTCTTAATGCTCAAGACAACACCTGCAAGTCTGGTTCCATTTTTCCTGATGCCAGCAAAACCTCTATGTAATCCGCGTCATTAAACTCAATCATCTTAATTAATTAACTAATCAATCAATTGACTAAGTCAGTAGCACCACAATTAATTTAATAACCCAAGTCTCCGATACCATTTCCAGAGGGAGGAAGGAATACTAATCAATAGCCCACAAAACAAAACCTCGTTTCGTCTTCACCCCTCTCGAGAGTCGAGACTCTCTCTGTCTCTTCTGGCTCTCTGCCTCTCTCTCTATCTTCAGACTTTTCTCTCTCCTCTCTGCATTTATCTATTGCCCATTTTGCTCTGTTTTAGTACTCTTTCTGCATTGCTTCTCTTCAGAGAGAAATTGATGCAGAGGTGGTGTATGTAAATCAATCCCAATAGAATTGTTTCTTCTGGGCATTCATCAATTTGGGTTTAAACCCTTTGCAGGTGTGTGTGCAAATCCCTACCCTTGCCCACAAAAATTGCTTTTTTGTTTGCTTCCCTCTTTGATTAATTTTTCCCTGTTTTATATGTCTTCCCATATCACCATCTTCAATATTAATTATTGTATGTATTTCTTTGTTCAACTGTATCTTTACTTGTTAATCCTTCCATCTTAAAGTCGTCTTTTTTACCTGTTCTCTGCCAGAATTAGGTTGCGTTTTTAATTTTCTTTTCTTTTTAGCCTCTGCCCGTGATCTGTGTGTTGTTCTTGTGATCTGATTGTTCATTTTTGTGCCAGTGTTAATGCTGAAATGTTGTCTATTTTTTATTTGTTATAAACCAGGTTCATTGACTTGGAATTGGGATCTGTGTTTCTGGGTTGATGGGCTGAATTATTTGGCAGTTATTCCCTTGTGTTTTTCTGGGAAAAATTAACAGTATGCACTTCTGTCCGGTAATTCTGGTAACTGGGGGCGCTAATTTAGTTCGGTATTAATGCTTGAGCAATCTGGGCAGATTGTAGTTCTTGAGTGTGAACTACAACTGAGAGATGGGCAGTTTCGGTGAAGAAGATGATCAATTCTTTGATACCAAGGAGTATATAACCCCAGTATCTGATTCGGGTTCAGAAGGTCCTGAGGTTTCTGATTCGGAGTCAAGGGTTGTTGAGGATTTGTGTCGAAGTTTTGGGTATGAGATTTGGATCCGAAGCCCTGGGACAATTTCTGAACGCCGCCAAAAACTCTTGAAGCTGATGGGATTAGCTCCAAATCAGGGGGAGGTTGAAGATGACGAGGGTTCTCAAGTGTATGAGGACGAGGCTGTGGACAGTGATAGAATTATGGAGCATAGTGGTGCGGGTTTGAGATCAAGTTCTAGGGATTCGAGTTTGTCTAGTCTGTCTTCCATATCATTCTGCTCAAGTGAAACTCAGGAGCTATTTGACAAAGCATTGGATGAGAATTTGGTCTGTAGGATCAAGAATTTGGATGATGGGTCGGAGTTCATTGTGGATGAACTCGGCAAGGATGGGTTGTTGAGAAAACTTCAGGAAGTGGGGTCTGGTCGGCTTGTTAGTGGAGAGGAGTTTGAGAGGATTCTTGGTGTATCTGCCTTGGTTCAAAGGGTGATGAGAAGAGATTTTGGGCCTGCACAAGCATCCGACAATCCAGAAGGAAAGCAGAGAGCAAAAAAAGGATGGTTGCGAAGTTTAGGTGTTGCACATGTTGCCCGTACACACACAGGAATCAACCAAGTGGAGGCTAATGGTCCCTTCCGGACATCGAAGAAGGCAACTCATAATATTAGGGTCCGTACTTACAGGAAGCGATCAAAGGAATTCTCAGCTCTTTATTTGGGGCAAGATATCATCGGACATGAGGGTGCAATTGTAACAATGAAGTTCAGTCCTGATGGCCAGCTCCTGGCAAGTGCTGGTGAAGATGGGGTAGTCCGGATATGGCAGGTGATTGAGCCCGAGAGATCAAATCACAATATTTCGAATGTTGATCAATCACATGTCTATTTTGCAATCAATCATCTTGGGGAATTGGTGCCCATCAATGTTGATAAAGAGAAAAGGGGCAGACTGAAGATCTTGAGAAAGTCATCTGAGTCTGCTTGTGTCATCTTTCCGCAAAAAGTTTTCCGACTGCAAGATACACCTCTCCATGAGTTCCGTGGCCATCAGGGTGAGGTCTTGGATCTTTCATGGTCAAACAATAAGGTTGGTCTCCGTCTTCAATTTGGAAGAGGGCTTATTTTCATCGCTCCTTTGAAATTTATCTCAGGGTTTTTATTGTTTCTCCTGTTGTTGCAGTGTTTGTTATCATCTTCAGTTGACAAAACTGTTCGTTTGTGGAGAGTGGGATTTGACCAGTGCCTGAAGGTTTTTTCACATAATACTTTTGGTATTTACTTGTTCTCTTACACTTGTTGGTTGATCTTGGTGGGGTGCTTTGGACATATGAACTTACTTGGTTATGTTTGGATTTTGTTGATGCAGTTACATGCATTCAGTTTAATCATGTGGATGAAAATTACTTCATCAGTGGCTCCATAGATGGGAAAGTTCGTATTTGGACAATTCCGGGATATGAAGTGGTTGATTGGACAGACATTAAAGAAATAGTAACAGCTGTTTGCTATCAGCCGGATGGAAAGGTTTGAATTTTGTTGGCAGTCTTTTGCCGAAAGAGTGGTTGAACATTATATATGTCAGTGTAATGAGGCTGTCTCCAATTTGTAATGCAGGGTGCAGTTGTTGGCTCAATTTCTGGTGACTGCTACTTTTATGACACTTCAGGTAAATGCTTGTATTTCAGCCTATGCGTCACAGTCATACGTTCTTGAAGGTTGCATTCAGGTCAAACTGATGCCTGACACCTGAATCCATTGTACATGTTGGACATATATTGCTTTGTGCTTAATCTTCTGTGAATGACGCTTTTGGAGGATTACTTATGATGTTTGCTTAAATACAAAATTGCGACCCCAACTACCATCAATTATAGTTGAATTTAAGGCTTGAATGCTTGTGGGGTACTTGAAATTATAGGTGTAAACTAGTGATATCTTTCAGCACTGGTGCCACGTTGCTCTTACAGTCTTACTCATAGACACCGTGTCATTCTCCTAGATTTCAATGTCTGATTTTTGTAATGTCAGACAATCGGCTGCAATTGACTGATCAAACATCTTTACATGGTAAGAAGAAGACGCCTTGTAGAAGAATCACTGGCTTTCAGGTGGTTACCTTGTCTGCATTTTGGTATCTTGCCACTAGTGTGCTGCCTAACACCTCTGTTTTCACCCTCCTATCTACCGATTTTGATTCTGATCTTTTGGTGGTTCTTACGGTTTTTGCAGTTTTCTCCTGATGATCCAAGCAGATTAATGGTCACTACTGCCGATTCGCTGGTCCGAATACTTAAAGGGGCTGATGTGATCTCTAAATATAAAGGTAAGTGGCTCTTGCCCTGCTTAATGGTTGTTTAGACTTATGGCTCACTGTTTGTTTAGACTTGTGAGTCATCCCAACATTTTTTTAGTAAGATGAAATGAAATAATGCAGATCTCGGATTCAGTTGCTGTTCAACTATTTTCTATTTGAAGTGAATGTTGTGGGCCTCTACATGCTGGAACATGGGGGGCAGGTGCTGCTGGGGGGGGCATCTTGTCCGCTGCTGTCTGGTTTCAGGGTAACCACTAAAAAAAAGAAAAAAAAGAGGGAGGGAGTATGCACTGAAGTATTTTACTAATGAAGAACATGGAGTATAGATATTGTGGAGCCATAGGGGTTGTTTTCATGACCATTAGATCCCTGGTTAACAAACGAATGTGCTTCAAATTTTGTAATGGCGGCATTCGGAACTGGACTCAAATAGTGGAGATATGTTGAAACAGTGGATATCTGTTCAGGGCAGTGTATTTATAGCACTGTCTAACAAGTGATGTCTCTATCAACTTCAACTTTATTTGCTAGTAGTGCTGGCTAAATGTTGCCCAAACCTGATTCTCCTGATTTGCTAGCGTAAAAGATAAAAAGGCGGTAATCAATTCTCATAAAGAGTTTTCCTACTCTTGTCCGGAACCAATTTGCCTGGGATTGATCCTTGTTTTATTTTGTTTTGCTTGTACTAAACTGGGTTCAATTTTTCTTTTAGCACTGGTTGAATCTCATAGTTAACAATGGTGGTCATCTTTAGGTATCCGAAATGCGGGGAGCCAGATATCTGCATCATTCACATCAGACGGTGCACACATTGTTTCAGCAAGTGAGGATTCCTTTGTTTATGTCTGGGACAGTGATCACGCAGAGCAACCCATTTCCTCCCATGTCCGAACCAATAAATCCTGCGAAAAATTTTTCTCGAACAATGTCTCTGTCGCTATTCCTTGGTGTGGACCCACATGTGGGAATATACTACCGAGTCTTTCGCATACATCGTCAGTCGAACATTCCGGAATAATGGTGAGATACACAACACAAAATGGGGGAACAGAACAACACAAATCGAGTGAGACCTCACACGGTAGAATGCCATTGTTCTCAGGAGATGGCTTCTCCTTGGGCTGCTCAGACCCATTTTCAAGAGGGGTCGCTACTTGGCCAGAGGAGAAGCTGTTAGCTAGCTCAAACTCGCTGACTGTGGCATCCGGTACAAGCAAATCAGAATACAGATTTTTGAAGACGACTTGCCAAAATATGGCGGCTTCTCCTCATGCTTGGGGTCTAGTCATCGTAACCGCTGGCTGGGATGGCCGGATAAGGGTCTTCCAGAACTATGGGTTGCCGGTTCGCTTGTAAATTCAGAGGAGCTAGGCATTATTTTCCACCCAGAGAAGAGAATACTGAATTTCTAGTTCAGTTGTACAAATGTAAAGGTAAAATTTTTCACTTACAGGTGATACCATGTGCCATATACAACTGTAGATGATTCTTGGCAACCCCCCCCCCCCCCAAAAAGGAAAAGAAGGGTGAAAAAGGCTTGGAAATTGAGTCAAATGATTTTGTTTGTTTTTTTTTTTTTGGGTGGATCGCATGGATCAGAAGTGAGATTTGAATCCTGTGCAAATTGTGCAAATATACGCGAATTGGGTTAAAGCAATTGACATTGTTTTTGTTAATATCTCTCTGTCTCTCTTGTTGCTGCTAACAAAATCTAAAAGATGCACCGTAAGTGTTGTATAAGACTGTCTCACAATGACTTATATCGTGAGATGTTTTACATACTCATTTACTATCACACTAGATTTTCGTAAGATAATCCAATATAAAAATTTGTGGAGGACGCAACCTCCCTTGACCCATAAGGCCATTGTTGCTAGTAAAAGACGGGAATTTAGTATGTGAATTTGGCTTTGGGTTTGGATTCTAGGAGTATCTTTTTACAAAATTAAACGTTAATATGGAGAATTATTGTGGTCAAATTGCAGAATGATTGGAATAAATATATTTTATTTAAGGAGATATTAAAAATGATGCGCAGAATCATATCTAATAATGCAACAAATTAAAATATAAGGTAATTGTCCTTCTAGAAACAATTTAATTACCAAATTGATCAAGATAGAATGGACACAAAGCAAAATTAGCAAGAGATTAGGCCTAATTTCCTAGATGAATTGGCCTTTTGTTTTTGTTAAACCTTTTGCACCATAATGTCTTGCCTCCAACTGTGTAGTGAACTTGATCTTGATCCTTCAAAATCATCCATACAATCCAACGGTGCTTAAACACCACCTTCCCAAATAGAGGTGGTGTCATCCAATCTTTATGGTGTATGTATATATCCTCCACGCATGTCCCATACTTACTGTTACATAAATGATCCAAAAAACCAACCCAAAAACAAAAAACAAAAAACCATAAACCATAAATTATCATCTAATGATTGTTTTAAACCTACAGTGATTTGCTAATTACAATTACTAAACCACAAAGCAATTTTCCTACAGCATGACCGAGGTGATTTCGGCTTGTGAACCACCTATTTTAAATAAGATGTTCAGGTAATTCTGATTTATTAAAAATAACATCAGAAATTAAGAAAAAAGAACCAAACAAGCAGCTACAAGTGACAATAAACCAGGCTTGGACTACAAACAATTTTTCTGAATTTCACTGTGGTAAGTATATTCCATTAATAAATTACCAAATAGTTTAAAAAGATAAACACTCATATGGAATCAACCTCTCTATGGGTAGGAATACCGGTAGAGGTAAGGTTGCCTACAGTTGGATCTCCCCATACCCCGCGAAAACGGGACCCACACTGAGAATTTATTGTTGTTGTTGTTGTTTAAAAAGATAAACACAGAAACAAATGAAATAGATGATAATTAATTACCACTTACCAGGTGAAAAAGCTGAGTATTTCAAGAACAGAGAGAGCATAGCCTCTTGAGAAAGTGACAAAAATGGTTCTCTCTTGCTCTGTACCCTTCTCTTTCTCTGGATCCCATGGCTCTGCTGTGGGATTCAGTCTTGACGATTTTGCCCTTGTTTGCTTCTCCATTTAAACACCACAAATTCAACCCCTTTTTTCTTTTTTTTTTCTTTTTTTTTCTCCTCTTTGGGTTAACAATTCTGAGAATAATATAAGTCTATATATATCACAAGTCAATTAGTGAAAAGGCATGACTCTTCATGCATTGCTTTAAAAGGAATACTATCTCACCTTCCTCTCTTTCCTCTTTGGCTTATTTTCTTTTTATTTGCTTATCCATCCTTCACCACTTATAGCTAATTCAAAATTTTATTTAATAAATAAAATAGATGCAAAATATTATGTACCAAGTAATTTTCTCGATCCGTTAATGATATATAATTGAGGTGGCTGTCCGAACCAAAGTCATAACATTAATTACTAGTCAAATGTATAGACTGCGTGGTGAAACTGTAACCACATTATTATTGTGTCTTTATTGGATGTTGTACGTACAATGCACCTTCTTCTTTATTAATACCATGATTCGGTTATAAATTTAGGTTACTTGATTTTGAGTTATATGGTAACATATCTATGATTTTTTTACATAATGAGGTTAACCTCGATCAGTATTATAATTCACAATTTTAACGGCTCAATTATTGTGAATATAAACAAATTAAACCATAAATTTCACTCAGACACAAGAAAGTAAATGCTGTACATTTTAGGCAAAATTAATATTGTCTGTTTTATAATTGACTCTAACAAATTGGATCATATTTCATACTAACTAATTTGGCATGCACTTGTGAGGCATTTGTTGTTTTTTTAAAATATTATGTCTCATTTAGATTTGATCGATTCATTTCCATTAAACAAAGACGGTAATTGTCTTATCTTCCTCTAGGAAACAATGAGTACGTACAGTCCCTTGGTAAACTTATTCAGTTGTTACGTTTAAAACATGATAACGATCGCTGAAAGAATATTATATATCGTCTAACTGTCTAGCACTTACCTTGAGAGTCCAAGAGTGATCATACCTAACTCACTGTTGATCATATCAATGTGAATATATTTCTATACTCTTTCGTACTTTCTACATATGATTTTCGGACATTAGGATACCATTTTGAACATTCCTAAATAGATTTTTGTGTACTTGTGCACTTCAAAATCTTTAGTCTAAGCTTTCTCACTTGATCTGCCAAATTCCATTTTCACAATTTATGAATATACTCGGTGAAAATTTGCTAAATGGCCTTATAGCTAGCTTGTCCCAACCTTCCACACTTCTAGCTCAGTTAAATGTGTATCGAATTCGCATACCGGAACTGTAAACTATAAAAATTGCGCAAGTGAAGATAGAGCAACAAGTTGAGATGGCCGAGTTGGTCTAAGGCGCCAGATTAAGGTTCTGGTCCGAAAGGGCGTGGGTTCAAATCCCACTCTCAACAATAAATGCATTTTTTTGACCACCCGCCGGCTGTGCTCCTTCCAATATGTTCTGAGTTCTGGCCATTAATGTTTCATGGATAATACTTGTTTTCAATGTGACAGTACTGTCCTTGATCAATAGTCTTATTATATTTATGTTATGCATGAGATAAACATGACCCAATCTGCATAATTTTTACACTTAAAAAAGAAAAAAGAATGAAAATTGCAGCATTAACTTATGGAAACAGGTAATTTTGTTTAAGACTTCGATCTTATGTATTTGTACCGTCTATACATAAATGTCTCTAAATAGCCTTCATATTTACTTATTACTGGATTACTGATGTAGGAGATTTGTGTACTACTTTAAACTACAATGAAATAAATCTAAAGAAAGTGAAATATTTTTAACAACTATGCAAATGAGGTGATAACTGTTAGTCAATATCGGGTTTTTTTTTAAAGATAAATTTACTCATACAAGAAAGTTAGGAAGAATTGAACATTGGTCATTATTACGAAAACTAACCAGCAATCACTAGACTACTCCATGAGAGCACATCCAATATCAATTTTTTACGGTATAGGTTTATAAAGATATGGATCTCACTTTCACGTTTAATATGAACCAAACGTGAAAGTTCACATACATACAATAACAATTGTCAATATGAATTATTCATTGTGCAATAGTCTCAAAAAATCTACATATAAGCAGTCTTACCTCTACAAACGATCATGCAAGCAAAATGTTACATGCTCTACTCAATATCATATTGAATTGTGTTTATACCATTTTTTTTGTGCAAACTAAGTGGCCAATATGAGCGAAATTCAAAATCAAGCCTCTATTAACAATTTCAAAAGACTTTACAATTTATCAATTGATGACATGGCACTCACTTTTATGCCATATTTCTTTCATACTATATTACATCATATTTCTTTTATATTATATTATAAGGATGGATTTGTGGATCTCTTCCCTATGCTATATTTTTGAAAAACAACGATTCACGTGGAAAAACGAACGTTTAGTATGTACCGAGTTAGATTTTGTGAAGTTAGAATTTATTTTTGTAATGAAGATTGTATTTATTTTGTTCGAATTCATATTGTAGATATCGGATAACTCCTTAACTTTTAATGAAATTATCGCTTTTTTTCATGCATATATATATATATATATATATATATATATATATGTGTGTGTGTGTATATATATTCACACTTTTAGGATACATACAATTGGTCAATTTTTAAGGATCCTACCAAAAAGGCAATCTTGAAATCCCAAATCTAGTTGGATTCCGATTTCCGAACGAGGGGAAATAAATAATTAAATATGGGGGGGATTAAATATATAAACAAATTATTTTCGACTTTTGGGAGGAAGTAGAGAGAGAAAGCGAGAGAGAGAACTAGAGAAGTGAAGGAGCCAAAGTCTGCGAAATTTTCTTCTTCAATTCTCTCTCCTCCACGAAACAAATACTCTCTGAGTCTCCTTTTGATCATCAAATTCAATCCCAGCAATCTCAATCTTCTCTGCATTCTTCCATTACTTCTGTAAATTCTTCACGAAGCATACACATTAACAGCGGTATAATATACATACTCCTCTCTTTAATTTGATTGTGTTTAATTATTATCAATTTCCGCATCGACCACGTAATTGAAGTTTCTCACTTGATTTGAGTTTTGATTACAGCTGAGAATTCTGGGCATATTATAATTTGCTGTTTGATTTGAAAAGTTGGAAAGAGATGAAATCGGGAACGAAACGAAGAGGTATGACATGGTTTTTGAATATTAATGTTATGTGTTTGGTTCAAACTCGTAAATTAAAAAAATTTGATTCTAAAGGCACTGTTTTTATGTAAAATTAGCGTGAGAAGATTTTGATTATTAGTATTAGTACGTATTCACCCCTTGGGGTGCGGCCCTTCCCCGAATTCTGCGTGAACGTAGGATGCTTGTGCACTCGACTACCCTTCTTTTTTTTTAGTATTAGTACGTATTTTTTTTAGTTCAAACTCGTACATAAGAAAATTTGATTGTAAAAGTACCGTTTTTATATAAATATAAAAGTAGTAGGAAGGGACTAATTTTATGCTTCTTGATTAACTTCAGTTTAAGGTTTGAGTTAGTGCATGCCGTTGGAACATGAAATTACACAACTTTGACAACATGAACCATATGAGTCCTATGCCAGTGAGGTTGGGGGGTTTAGATGTATGCAACCTCGCACTAAAATTGTAGAGACTATAGAGTCCATTTCAGTTGGACTGTACATTGAAAAAGTGTTGACTGTTTTATGACTTATAGTGAAAGAAGTGAATAGACATTTTGTGGGCATCGACATTAGTTCGATATGGTACTTTATGAAGATATGTATATGCATGGTCTATCTGGGTTTGATGTATATTTTTGAAATTGTGTTGTTATCATTGTTGGATTAGGTTGGTGTGTTGCTGAGGTAGTTACTCTGGGAAAAAGATGTCTATTTTTTGGGATATGATGAAAAAAGAGGATGCTCGATTTAATCTCTTTTGGTGGTGGTACATGAGTACAATGTGCATTAAGATATGAGCTTTCTGAAAGAATATCTTTGTGACATTTGAAGTAATTTTGAACTCTAACAGTGGGTCTTAAGTATTGACATACTGGTTGTATTCTTCCTTTTATGTGTATGAGAAGCCCGTTTGAAATGGCATTTTAATTGCACATGTATAAGAAGCTTCCTTTTTTTTTTTTTATGTGTATAGGTGAGAGGTTACCGAAAAATACAAAAATAAATGATCAAACAACTATGGAACTGGAGCAAGGATGGGAGTTTATGGAGAAGGGTATCAAGAAATTAAAGAGGATTCTAGAAGGACTAAACGAGCCGCCTTTCAACTCGGAAGAATACATGATGCTCTACACGTAACTGCCTTATTTTTCTATGTTCACTATGTTTTGATCATGGATTTAACTTTTGGCTTGACAAGTTAACATATTCGGGTGCAGGACAATATACAACATGTGTACACAAAAGCCCCCTCATGATTATTCTCAAGAAATCTACGACAGCTATAAACAAGTGTTTGTTCAGTACATCAAGTCAACGGTGGGAGTACTCAGTCTTGTTGGATCCTTGTTTTTCCTTCTCTGTGACTTTTGCCTATATACATCAGTACCTGTATGCTCTATGTAACAGTTGACCACCTGAAGAAGCTGAAACAGTCACCATCAATGAGTGCGAGGAAAATCTCTCCATGAAGAGGTTTTGCTTGCAACTGTAGTGAATCTGTCATCATGATTCATGGTTGTTTACTTGTTTTGTAGGAGGTAGTTTGGAGCCTGTTCTGTTTTTGCTGCCCACCATCTGAACTTAGTGCCTTAAGTGTGTAGTGTTGTTGTTACAGACTTATTTTGCAGGGTTTCATTCTCTGTTTATTGACCAACTCAATGACCATTATGAACATTAATCAACTCAATGACTCAATACCGACTTTCATCTAAAGGATGCACAAGAATAAGACCATCCATCCTTCGGTCTTTGCTTTTCAGTGGTTCTGTCGCAATTCATAAGTGTTTTCTCAGATTCTGAGTATTGTCAACAAATCATGGCAGATTTATGATTATTTATTTTGTTTGATTGATGTGATGTCGATTTTGTTGCTCTAAAGTTCAATCGTGTGACTCTCTACTATACATGTTTGTCTCCTCTTTGCTTTCAACTCTTCTGTTGCTGATTTGTTTCTTTAATAAAAGGTTTTGCCAAGTTTGAGGGAAAAGCATGATGAATTTTTGCTGAGGGAACTACTGACAAGATGGTCAAATCATAACGTAATGATCCGATGGCTATCTCGCTTCTTCAGTTATCTTGATCGCTACTTCATTACTCGAAGATCACTTGCTTCCTTGAAAGACGTAGGGCTCACTTGTTTCCGTGATTTGGTAAGAAACAATTTCTCATGGTTCTATTAGTAATTTAGTATCTCTCAGGGAACTTTTTTTCATTGTCTCTTTCTTTTTTCTTCTCTAATTCTGTAATCTTCTTAGACATTTGATCATCTTGTTTCAATTTTTATAGTATCTAAAGTAGTGTGTTTGAAAATTGTGATTTGTTTTCTCCCTTCGTCAGATTTATAAAGAACTGTGTGTCAAAGTTAAGGATGCTGTTCTTGCTGTGGTAAGTGCATTGTTTGAAGCTATTTCAATGTTTCTCTTTTTTCCTTTTCTTTTTCTTTTTTTTTTGTATGTTTGCAACTAAGATGGCGTAGTGCATTCTAATCAGATTGATAAAGAAAGAGAAGGCAGCCAAATTGACTGCGCATTGTTGAAGAATGTGATTGACATATATGTTCAAATGGGAATGGGGGAAATGGCTCATTACGAAAAGGACTTTGAGGAACATTTTCTGGAAGATACTTCAGCTTACTATTCCCGGAAGGCCTCAAACTGGATTCTAGAGGACTCATGTCCTGAATATATGTTGAAGGCAAAGTTCTATGAATTGTTTTCTTGCTTCATTTTTATTCGACTATATTGTCATGTTGTTCTCATAATTTGTTGTTTTCCTTTCAACCATTGCAGTGTGAAGAATGTTTGAAGAAGGAGAAGGATAGAGTGTCCCACTTTTTGCATTCTAGCAGTGAGCAGAAACTCCTGCCGGTAGTTCAGTGGATATAGTTAACCAATTGCATTTATAACTCCCTCAAACTGTGATCAAAGAATTTTGTTCTAAAACACAACTCCTTATTGATCAAAGATGTCCTCTAGATCATATTCAAATTCCATATAAGTAACAATCATGATTCACCAACCAAATTTTGATGTAGACACCAAAAATTAATTGAAAATCCTGATTTGTCCTTGTCATTGGTTGAAAAATGGTTTGTCAGAAAGCGGAATACATGTCCCTAAAAATGAGATATGAATTTGGGCAACAATAAAACATTTAGTTTGATAATCCATACTAGTTCTCCTGATGAATTTCAGTCTTGAATAGCAAAGCAATACCCCCTTAGATCCGGGACTCTTTTAACTAGTGTGTTATGATCCGAACTCATTCCATGCACCAAAACATTTTGTGACCGAGGTAACTATGGTTTAGGATCTTAATTAATAGTCTGTTCACATTTTATGTAACATAGCCCAAGTTTTAAGCCACAAAGTTCCAATGCACCAACTGATATGAAATAGCAGGAGTTCTTTTACTCGAGGAATTTGTTTCATGGTTTTCGAAGATGTAGGTTTTGTTCAGTCTTATAGGTGTGGATTGATTGAAGTTTTCATTTTGCTGTCTCATATTATGGGTTATTTGAGATTGTTCACTATGTGGTCTTGTTGGGTGCCTTTGCTGGTTTTGTAGAAAGTGCAGAATGAGTTGTTGGTGGTATATGAAAACCAGTTGCTTGAGAAAGAGAATTCTGGAGTCCGTGTATTGCTGAAAGATGATAAGGTATTTTTACAGCTAGAATTTTTTTTATTTCATAATTTCAGTCCTATTCAAACACTGCTATTTAATCCCTCAATATGGGCAGGTGGCGGATCTTTCGAGAATGTATAAGCTGTACAGTAAAGTTCCACAAGGGCTGGAACCTATAGGAATTATCTTTAAGAAGGTAAGTTCATTCTCCAGTACTTCCTTGGGGAAAACTCTGTTTGTTATGGCTTGCTTGTTCCTGAACAATGCATAACATATATTCCAGCATATTATTGAGGAAGGAACAGCCATGGTTCAGCTTGCAGAAGATGCTGCGAGTAGTAAGGTTAGACTAGATATTCAGTTTAATGCCTTGTCAATGGAAATCTTCTCTTTTCCCCCTGGATACTGTATTTACTATTTAGTCTTGCCTATGTTTCTATGCCATGGAATGCTTCTAAATAATCAAAATTCTGGCTTTGACAAAATTGGGAGGGGCCTGAATATGGTGCCAAAGGGTTTCCTTTTTTGAATATTGATTGATGTTGATGTTAGCTAGAGTTTGTTGACTAGTGTTGACCTGTGGAGTAAATTTGGGGGCTGGTAATTCTATTATTTTGCCCTTTTTTTGTTAATATCTTTGTTTTTTCCTTTGGCAGGCTGAAATTGCTGGGGGTTCACATGAGCAGGCTTGTCCACTAACCAGCTGCTTTATGCTTTAAGCAGTAATGGATTCTTGGGTTGAAAGTTGACTGTTTTTGGTTTGATCAGGTGTTCATGAGGAAAGTCATAGTGCTTCACGACAAATCCATGTCTTACGTGATAGATTGTTTTAACAACCACACCATTTTTCACAAGGTTTTGTAATTGGTACTTTTAGAACTCAATTGTCGGTGCTTCTTGGTCTTCTTGTTTTGATTCTTACTGGTGTTAAGCAGGCTCTCAAAGAAGCTTTCGAGGTCTTTTTGAACAAGGCTGTGGCAGGTTGTTCAAGTGCTGAACTGCTGGCTGCTTTTTCTGATAATCTTCTCAAAAAAGGTGGAAGTGAAAAACTTAGCGACGAAGCTATTGAGGACTCGCTTGATAAGGTAGCGTCCATGTCAATTTCTAAATAATCAAGGATTTTTTTTGGGGGGGGGGGGGTTAGTGACTTGGTGTTGACAACTTTAAGGTTTGTTACTGTGTTATGAATTCTTTATTGCTTCTTTTAATTTTTTGCAGGTTGTTAAGCTTCTTGTTTATGTAAGTGATAAAGATCTGTTTGCAGAATTTTACAGGTAAGAACCCCCGCGGCCCTGCTTTCTCTAGTTCTTCTTGGAACTCTTTCCTTTTGTTGAAAAGATAGAATGCAGTTTGTCACTGTTTGCTTATCAGGAAGAAGCTCTCGCGCCGTTTACTCTTTGACAAGAGTGCCAATGATGATCATGAAAGAAGCATCTTGATGAAATTGAAGCAGCTGTGTGGTGGACAGTTCACATCAAAAATGGAAGGAATGGTAAGATGCCTCCTAATATTTAGCCTAAGTTTGTCACAAATTGCTTGGGAAATTAGTCTCAGAATTATGTCCTTATGCCTGCTTCTTTTTAGGTGACTGATCTGACATTGGCGAGGGAGAATCAAGCCAATTTTGCAGAATATCTGGCAGATAACCCACATGCACACCCCGGGCTTGATTTGACTCTGACAGTTCTCACAACTGGGTTCTGGCCAACATACAAAACATCTGATCTGAACCTTCCATCAGAGATGGTACTGAGTGCTTTATGCATTAAGATAACTCTTCGTTTAGTGGTTTGGATCGTGAATTTTTTATACATTGGATTAAAAGAACTTGACATGTATTTCCTTTTAGGTGAGATGTGTGGAAGTCTTCAAGCAATTTTATCAAACGAAAACAAAACACCGGAAGCTAATGTGGGTTTACTCGCTAGGAAGTTGCAACATCAATGGCAAGTTTGCTCAGAGAACAATTGAATTAGTCGTTGGGACGTATCAGGTACTTCATCTAAGTCGAAAATTTTCCCATGCTACGTTCCCCTCCCTCAATATCATGTCTCAACTTATGAACCATGATGAAGTCTGAAAGGGTTGTTCTGAATGTATTTATCTGTAGGGTGCTGCTCTACTTCTCTTCAACATAGCAGATCGCTTGAGTTACTCAGAAATCGCAGCTCAACTAAATTTATCTGATGAAGATTTGGTCAGGGTTCTTCAATCCTTATCTTGTGCAAAGTACAAGATTCTTCTCAAGGACCCAAACACAAGAACTGTCTCACATACTGATTATTTTGCATTTAACTCACTTTTCACGGACAAAATGAGGAGGATAAGGGTACAAGTTTATGCACATTTCTTGTTTTTCTGAGGGGATTGGCAAGGCTTCCTCTTGCATATGCTTATTACTTCTTGTGTTATTTTAAGGTCCCACTTCCCCAAGTGGATGAGAGAAGAAAAATAGTCGAGGACGTAGACAAAGACAGGAGGTATAACATTGATGCTTCAATTGTGCGTATAATGAAAAGTCGGAAAGAGTTGGGATATCTGCAATTGATCACAGAATGTGTTGAGCAGCTCAGCCGTATGTTCAAGGTAAGACCACATTTCTCGTTGGCCTCGAGTCTACGTTTGTAAACCCCTCCGGGGGCCCTTCTTTTCTTTATCTTCCAGGGTACTGATATCCCCTGGGTTCGTTTGGTCTGTAGCCCGATATCAAGACAATTAAGAAGAGGATTGAGGATTTGATAACAAGGGACTACATTGAGAGGGACAAGGAAAATCCTCAGATGTTTCGATACTTGGCATGAGCCTGTGCATGCTGCATTATGGTATGGTCTTTTGGGATCTTGTTAGTATTGAAACTAGGTTCTGATGTACAGTGGTTTAGAAACCCATTCTCTATCAAAAATTGGTTAAAAAGGTTAAATGTTGAATAACACAATTGTAAAGGTTGCTGTCCTTCTTGCTAATTTATGTTTTTTTAAGTCTTGGATGTGAACGCCAAATTGTGTTTTTGGTAACATCTTAAGATTTTGGGCGAGACTAATAAGTTGTGTCGGGTCGGGTTCGTATTCGTGTCGAGTTTAAACGAGCTGAGAATTCCTCGACCTGAACCTAACTCGTTTATTAAACGGGTTGAAAAATCTTGACCTGTACCCATTTAATTTTTAAATGAGTTGACCCGTTTAAGATAAACAGGGCAAGTTCAGTCGCATAATTACTATTTACATATTTAATATTGTCAACTAATACGTAATTACAGTGTTAAAAATTAAGTTTACATATCACATTAAATAATTACTCTTTAAAATTCCCTTGATACATCATGATTCACAATTTTTAAAAAATTTTATATTCATAATTATCTAATAAAAAGTAAATGGATAAACGACAAGTGGAAAAATGAGTTGACTTATTTAACTCATTTAATTAAACGGTTTAAATAGGTACTTTTTCGTGTCGAGAATGTTGACCTGAACCTAACCCGTTTAATTAAACGGGTTGAACGTGTCAACCTATTTAATTAAACGGGTCAAAAATTTATACCCAAACCTACTAAACTTCGTGTTAGTTTCGGATCGGTAATCGTGTCGGGTCAGCTTTTCTTAGCTCTAGGTGAGAGAGTCTTACGCTTTCTAAACTCATGAGTCCCCATTTTGGAATCCATCCTCCAAAACTTTCATCTAAAATGAGCAGTCCCTTTACAATGCACAGCTTCTCTGTTGAGACTGTATTTGTGGTGCTCATTAGCTAGCACTTCCTTGCACCTTTTTATTTTTTATTTTTGTATTATACTGCTATCAAGCAACTTTTTCCAATTTGTCACCGAGTGACTACACAACTTATTGTCGATGACAAATTGGAGAAAAAAGACTAATAACATGGTAGCATATTTGAAAAAAAAAATAATAACTAGTTGACATATTCTTTTCAAAATCTGAAAAATAGTAGAATTTAGTACGGATCACACCCAACAAAAAAGAAAAAAAGGTACAAAAAGCGCGATATAAAAATTTGGCTGCATACATATAGAATAATAGAAGGAATTGAATGTTGACCAGTTCAACATGGAAAACCCCTCCATATGTGGGGGGCAAAACCACGGTCTGACAACAGCCAACATATTCACTATGACAAAGAAGATAGATTGCAACTACATACACACACAACACTACCTCTCACAATCATCCAACCAGTGTTTGAATCACCTTCCCTAATCTATCTTTTCTCTTAATACTCTCCTCCTCTTAGACCATGACTCGCATCCAACTAGTGTTTAATTTATGCCCACTTTTGAATCTATCTTTCCTCTCAATATACTCTCCCTTTAATCGAATTATATGGTGTCCGGAAGACACCAGCAAACCTAAAATAATTATATAAAATATACCTATTTACTAGATGCTATATTATGGCTCTGTTTGGTAAACAATTGTTAGTTGTTTGTGTTAGCTGTTAGCTGTTTAAATTAGCTGTTTTTAGAAAAAGTGTTTGGTAAAAATTAGTTGTTTCTAAAAAAATATGTTGATAAAATCTCATTTGATGCCCTTATTTATGAATTAGTTTTTAATGAGATGTGTATAATTTTTTCAAAATTTATGGATAATTATGTCATTTCCACAAAAAGCTCTTCTCAAAAGATTAATGGGAATAACTTTTTCAAAAAGAGCTTTTTGAAGTCAAACAGTTATTGCAAACAACTCTTTACCAAACACTCTTTAACTGTTTGACTTGGTCAAAACAACTAAAATCCTCTCAAACAACTGTTGTTACCAAACACCCCCTGTGTATAATTAACAGGCACATGGACAGTAAGAGTATTTTGATATATGTATGTACACATCAAATCATATTCAGTTGAGACATCAACAAGTAAATAGGTAATACCGCTTTTAACTGACTATTAAAAATTTATATTTTTTAAGCAATGTATTAAGAGCTAACATCGATATTAGATAAACACATGCAATTCGTGCATTATTATTTATTCGATCTAATCACTAGGGTAGTAAGAAGGTAAGATGGGCACGTGAGCAGCTAAACCAGCCAGCCTTTCCATGCATAGCTATCTAATCTGGATTATGGTCCATGCATATGTCTCAATGCCTTAATTAGATGGAAAAGACGCAGTCAACGAATTTAATTGAGCATCACCATCACCATCACCATCCCGATCATGATCATGATCTGCCTTGATTAGTTGTAGATACTCCTCATAAAGCTTCTCAAGCTGCATGGATTCATCTGGTGGGGTCACATCATCTTGATCATGACTATCATAAGGTTGGATGACATCCATCATCATGAATTGATCTAACCCATGGCCGTGACCATCATCATCCATGATGTTGGTGTCGTTATTTGATAGCCATGGCACGTCGTCTAGCATGACATTGTCCTGGTCAAATAATGTGAACCCATGGTTCTCCAATTGACTTTGACTTTGACTTGGTGAGGCACTTGTAGTACTCACATTGGTCTCAACACTTCCATTGCTATCACTTCTAGTAGGTGGGATGATGGAGGTAACCCTAATGGGTTTGGGCAAATGGATCTTGGTTCTCTCCCTAATTTCTTCCCTTCCATTATTAGTGTCATTCTTGTTCTCTATTAGGGCCTCCTTTTTATGAATTTGGTTAAGCTTTCGTGCCTTCCCTTTGGTTGTGGAAGTACTCCTTCCCCTCTTCTTGTTATTATTGCTGGCTAATTTTTCCAACTCGGATTCGGGTAGTTTCTTGTGGGTATTTGGATCTGTCCCTTGGCTCCGGAGCCTCTTTCTAAGGTGGGTATTCCAATAGTTTTTGATTTCGTTATCCGTTCGACCAGGTAGTCTTCCTGCTATTAGGGACCATCTGTTGCCTAATAAGCCATGAAGCCTAATAACCAAATCTTCCTCATCGGGAGTAATATTGCCTCTTTTGATATCCGGCCTTAAATAATTCATCCATCTCAATCTACAACTCTTTCCACACCTTAAAAGTCCTACACAAAATTAGCATGCATAATTATTGTTAATTAGCTCATAACTCGCTATCAACATTTCAAGGAAAAAATCAAAGTGAATTGAATTTAGGGTAGTTATACGAAATTATTCAAAGAATGGACAAATAAATGCGTTTTTCATACGGTTCATTAGTTTGTATTCTCTTAGTGTGAAAGGGAAAAAAAAAGGTCAAAAAAAATAGGACAAGTAAACATATATATGAAAACTAAACTATGTTAAGTAATTGATATTTTTGGCTAAAAAACAAAGACTATAATACATATTGTACAAAGGATACCGTAATAAAATTATGTTTAGCTTTATGAACAATCATATTTATTTTTATATATTGAAATGATGCAAAAGAATGCATTTTTAGCTTTTAAGAAGGGGTGAGGATAAATAAAAATTTAAATGGGTTAGCACTTTTAAAATTGGTTATTTGGGTTCCAAGACAAAAGTTGATGAACTTTTGATGGAGATATACATATGTTCAAACACATAAATTAGATATTTTCGAGAGCATATACCCTATTTTTCAGTGTAAATGTTAAAAAAAAAAGCACGTAGTACAGAACAAACGTTTTAAATCTATAAAGTGCTGCTCTTGAGAACATGTACCCTCAGATGCTATACACTGAAATCGATCATACCTATTGATATGTATAGGGAGAAGGCAAAAATTATGTACTCAGTTAAGTAGTGAAGATATGTATCGCATATATTGCTAGCTAGGTGGCTGATAATAAGCATGATTTGGGGTAATTAATCTCCTTACCAGCCTTTTTGGGCAAAGACCTCCATTGACCTTCACCATGAGCTTCTATGTACTTGATCAGCAAGGCATCTTCTTTTGCTGTCCATGGACCTCTATGCAACCCTACCTTTGAGCAACATGGAGCTCTCCCCATTTTCCTCTCTCTCTCTCTCTCGATTGATCGATCGATCGCTTGCTCTCTCTCTCTCTCTCTCTCTCTCTATGTGTAACAAAAAGAAAAGAAAAAAAAAAAGAAAGATTAATTTAAGCTTTGAGGGAGGGCATGGATGCCAAATTAAGGGGAGAGAATAAGGAGGAAGGGTTGAACTTAATTCAGAGAAAGAGGGTGAGTTTCTGATGCTTTGGAGAGCAACCCAACACTCAGATCACAAGCTTGTTATTCGTTAATAAACAAGAAAAGGGGCTATGTGTCTCAAATTCCCATTTTTATATTACCCTAAATGCTGAATAGTAGGGTTCTTCTTTTTCCAACTTGCTTGGGCATTTGCATACTATATATTTATTTATTTACCAATAAATAAATCTCCAACTATATGCTAGCTATTTAAAATTTAAAGCATATAATTGCATTGTCGGCTGTTTTCGCCGGCAATTTCTTATGTGTTTCCAAGAGTATATGTTCTCATTGCTCACGTGTATATATTTTTCACGCATGTATTTGTCATATATTAATTTTTTAATATATATTTGCTGATGACGCCCTTAAAAATATGTGTTTCGAAGAATATGATATACATATTGGTTTTCGTTTCTTTTTGGGGGGGGGGGGGGCGTTTGGTAAATTTTCTAAAATAATATGGATAATTACGTACTGCTTGTGGTAGAGCTCAACAAACTTTCTTACGTACCCACTGTCTGCCCTTCCCAACTGTCCAAATTCTTCTCCTTAATTGGAGGACTGTTGTTCAAAATAAATGGTAAAGAACTTAAGAAAAATTAAAGTAGATTTGTTCATTTAGTGAGATTATTTCATGTGATAATTTGATTTACGTGGTGACTTAGTAGCACCAAGATCCTTGTGCAAAATGCAATTTAATTTCTTGAAAATACTCACTGAATGTTACCAAACGATATAATAGTTATTTTTTAAAATTGAGATAAGTTGAATAATTATGTATTGTATATAGTACTCAATATCACTATTTTTATTTTATTTTTTTGATAGAAACATCGCGAAAAATTATTGAATGTTCTTTATTGAAAAATACTAAATATTACTAGACTATACTAAATAAAATGAATGATATTGAATAAAAAGGTCCAAACATATGTAAGTTAATAAATAGTGACCCTACCACAAAGCACCTTAATTAAGTTGCCCAGGACAGTCTAGTGCACAAGCATCCCACTTTCACGTAGGGTCTGAAAAAATGCCCCATCGCAAGGGGTGAATTGTAGGTAGCCTAATCTAACTTTGTCAGTGGTTGATTTCAAAGCACGAACTCGTGACCTTTTAGTCACACAGAAACAACCTTACCGTTGTTTCAAGACTTCCCATCTTAATTAATTAAGTTGCCAACAGCGTTGAAAGCACAATTTAATTTAAACAATAACATTGATAATGTGGATCATATTAGAGTTTGAATTGAGTAGATCTGTTATTCTTAGTGTTTGAATTGAGTAGATTATGTTGTAGACAACCTAGCTTAAGCTTCCAAGCCAGCAAAGAGGCAAAAATGGTAATTACCTTATAAACTTGAATGCTATTTCCAAAACCCTAAAAATCATAATATGAAAGCCCTAAAAGTCATAATTAGTTTGGAACAAATTAAAGAAGATAATTAATTGCATGAAATTAAAACAGGCTGATTCATGAATCAAGTAACAAAGTCCTAAGAAGGAGAGTGAAGTAAGAAGCTGAGATCACTAACTTTTGTCTGTGCAATATTCAAGTTCACGTTATTCATGTAATTAATTTATTGATTACTGTTTATTCATGTTTAGTGATCCAAAATGTCTTCTTATCTGCGACATATTAGAATTATTTAATTTATTTCTCTCTTTTAAAATATATCTTTAAATATACTTTCTATTGTGCCTTTAGTTAAGTCATGAATTATATTTTTGTTAAATAAATATTTAAGCATATTAATTGTATATGACACGTGTGTCGTGTCATCACAAACTTCTAATGCTAGTAAACATATAATATCAACCAATACTTCAAGGGAATTAAGTATAAGTAATTGCAAATCTCTAATGCTAGTGACCCTGCTTGTGGCGACGATTTCTTATGTGCTCCTAAGAGCAAATGCTCTTATTGTCCACGTGTATATATTTTTCATACAGGTATTTATTGTTTATTAATTTTTTAATATATATTTGCTAATATGAGTCTTGAGAATAGGTGCTCCGGAGTAACCCGTCTATGCTCTTTGCTTGCTTCACTTCTCATTCACCCAAACTCCACCGAAGTGAAATGTGGGCCTTCAATCAACATAAGTGGACACTTAAATAGCTATATTGGGCCAACACAAACCCAACCAACTCCTAAACTCATTTTGAACCCCCCCCCCCCCCCACATTGGTGAGGTTTGGAATTTGGGGCCTTTAGAAACATAGCTTTGTACAATGAAGAGCTGGTGCATGAAAATGTCAATATGTGATTAAGTTAGTTTCCTCTTGTTTCTGATCTATCATCGAGTTTTTTTTTTTTTTTTTGAAATACTCCTATGTTTTGTATTTTGAAAAAGAATGCTATCGAGTTATAAGTTTTTTTCTTTTTTTCATTTTAGAACCTGACTAACATATCTTAATGCTTACTTTAAAATTAAAGTGGAATAATAACCCCACTCTTGGTTATTAATATAATTAAGTTTACCACATCTCAAAAAAGAAAAAAAATATCCTTATAGAGGTAGGATTTTGCCCACCCAAGCATAACATAGTGGAATAATAACCCCACTCTTGGTTATTAATATAATTTATCCATCAAAATAAATTAATTAAAAAAAACATATATTGGTCCAAGGGTTGGTTTGATGTTGATGAGGTGGTTGTTGCGTCAAAAGTTGAAAATAAAATATGTGTTTGCCGAAAGCTTGGACTAATCAAGATGAACAAGCAACATGGAAGAGTACCGTACCATTAACCATTGGCCACACTAGTACTATATAGTCTTTGTAGTACTATATTTTTTTGTCATCCTGTGTGCTGTCCTCTGTTCTTTTTGGCCCTGGTTTATATTTTGCAAGATCTACAATTTTCTACTTTGAAAATCTAACTATATGTATGTCAAAAGAGGAGATTTAGAATCTTGAATTTGAACATTTATGTAATCAAGGGATCAAGAGAATGGGTAAATTAGTCAATGTATTTGACTAGAAGTAGGTAGATGAATTACATTTTCACCTGTTCTTGTATGTGTGACAAATATAAGTTACGTAAGTTTATTAGATGTCTTATTTCTAAGGTAATTGCCTATGGCTATGTTGTCTCAACTAGCATCACAACCCATTCTCAATGAGGCAACACCAATCTCTTTGGGGCATGTTCTTTTCCACTTATGAGAAGCATTTATTGATGTTTATTGCTGAAATATGTTGAAATATGATGAATCATTACTTAATAGTGTTGAATTTTGCTGAAAGTTGCTAAATTACATTGAAAGTTGTTGTGTTGATGATAAGTTGACAAGAACATGCCCCTAGTGAGATAAGAATGTTAGGTAACAACGACTCTTTAGCTTGGAATTCCCCCGGGCTCTTCAGCATCACAATCCCTTCTTAATGGGGCAACACCAATCTCTTTAGGTTATATTATTTTCAATGTATAAGGAGCATTTATTTGTGTTTATTACTGAAACATATTGAATCAAGCTAAAATATGTTAAAACATACCGAATCATGTTGAACGTTTGAAGAAAATTTCACTAGATATTTTCAATAAGTACTTAATAGCATTGAATTATGCTGAAAGTTGCTGAATTATACTGAAAGTTGCTGAATGCTAATAATAAGTTGAAGATAACATACCCTAATGGGATAAGAATGTTAAGTAACAACAGTTCTTCATCTTAGAATTCCCGCAACTTCTAAGTTGATCGGATCCAATAAAACATGAATATCTGCAAGATCACACACACCTCAAGTTATCTTAAAACCTATTACTAACCATAAAACATATGATAACTGCAGTTTTAGGTGAGATTACTATTAATTGTCACCTTTTAAATAGAGAGAGAAGATATTATTATTATTATTCACTTATGTCTCCTGGTCCCAACATATATGGACCGATGCAGCATTGTATTTGTGTAGGAACAAAGACTTGTGAATGTCACCAGTACTGCTGGTCCGACGAGTTATCGCTTTCATCAATTCGCTACACCAAACAGGGCAGGGTGGGGTTGGAACTTAGAGCGACTCATTGAGTCCTACTATAACTGGCATTTGGGAGAATTCATGTGGCTTCTATTGGCAATTTATATGCGTATGCATGTGAATTCTTTGGCTCTTTGCATTTTGGGGGCAAATGAACTCCTTTGTCTCCATCTTTGCTTGGATTTATCAAACTAGTTATTTGGAATTTATATGCTAGATTAGATTAAATATTGTTTTTACATTTATACTTTTTTTAAAAAGTTTAATCCATTACTTTTTTTTCTCTGAAAAGGGAGGTTGAAAGCTTGGATGTTTGAAGGGATAAAATTATATATACATACAAAATGTTCAAGCTTTGCTCAAGTAGTATGCAAGCTGAATAATGTTCCAGAAAATTGTACAATTTGTGCTATAATGTACTTTAGTGATAGTCTTTAAATGTGCTACAATGTCCGACTTGAAAAAAAACGGGTACAGTGATAAGTTTTTTGTCTGATTTTAAAATTCGGACAATCGATCATGGCCGGATTTAAATCCGGATCCGGTTTGGGTTTAGGTATTCGGGTTCGGACAAATTCGGACAATCGGATAACTAAATTCAGACATCAAACAACTAGGTTTATGTGTAATTTTGGTAGCAATTCTTTAGAAAATTTCATTAAAATAATTTCGGACAACCGGATCCGGACGTTAAAAATCGAGTTCAAGTTCAGTTACATAAAATTTCGGACAGAATATCCAAAAATTATATTACAAATTCAAACATTCTCACAAGCGAGTTCGGGTCTGGTTAGAGTGTTTGATTTATACTCTGAACAGGGTTCGGATATGAAGTTTTTGTCCGAATATCCGATTTATTTGAACTTGAATCGACCCGAATCCATATTTTTATCAGTCCTAAATTTTAAGGACCATTACTTGGTAATAAGAGTGAAATCTCAGTTTTTTAAAATTTTTTAATTTTCATAATGTTTTTGTTGTTGTAATTTTATGAACTCTTTTTAAATGAACAGGCTTCTAAGCAAGTCCGTATTTTCATACATAAACACACACACCCACACACACACACACACACACACACATATATATATATATATATATATATATATATATATATATATATATATATACAGAGGTCCTCTACTTTCATTGTTTATGTGAAAAAGAAAGATAATTTAATAGAAAGAAAATATCTGCACTAAAACAGTCAAAAGATGTCCAACAACACTACTTATTATGGTTGTAACTTGCAACAATCCTACAATTAAGTGGAAGGTTAGCAAATGGTATAAAAGAAAGAACCAATGAAATGTTACCATCTAAGCAAGCTTAAAGTAGATTAGAGGACCCAAATAATTTAATCAACATTGTAATGACGGTGGATAATTGTGGGCTAAGGCAAGCCCACAGAGAGGCAAAATCGATGGGCCCACCATTCAGCTCACCGAAACTTGTAACCTTTTTTTTTTTTTTAAAGAGAGAGAGAGAGAGGCGTCTTGGCATTTGATGAATAAAGCTCTACGTGTACGGCCTACAAAGAAGGATCCGCCACCTGCTTACGTATAAATGTACTATCTCCATTCCGTATATACCATTAAAAATATTCATTTCTACGGTCTTATAAAAAGAAATTTATATGTAAATGAGACATAGAAATTAATATAAGTGTGATATGAACTTCAATATTTAGTAACAATTTGTAGATTATTTATTACATTGATTTCAAAATATTGTAAACATTGTCTTTTCTAATAACTTATTAGTGATTTTATTAGCGAAAAATTATTTTATAATATAGTTATATATATACGACTTCTAATGCTTAATTGAATATATTCTCAAAATTTTACCATAATTATGGGGGGAAAGGTACAAATTAATTAAAATTAGAAAAAAATCGCTATCAATTAGGATTTTCTTTCCCTTTACTTTTAAGCCATCTTTTCGCCTTTTTTTTATTTTTTCATGGGAGCGGTGTCGTTTTGGGGGATTGCAGGCCCCAGTTTGCAATAAACGACACCGTCCGGCAGTTATATGAACCCTGTTTTCTCTCTCCTCTTCACCATTCTGTATTAATTCTAAATCCTGTATGAAAATCATATGTAACTGCAAAATTATCCAGTTACGAAATCAAAAGGAGCCCTGTGGGAGTGATTAACTGCAATATACACGAAAACAGAGCAGATTGACGCACACAGACAGAGAGAGAGAGAGAGAGACAGAGCCTTCTAGCTTTGCCGAGTTCGTCATCTCATCTCAACACAGACAGAGAGACACTCTCTCTCTTTCTCTCTCTCTATGTTGAGGTGCTTCTCTATATAAGTCTGATCTGTCACTCTTGTACACTTCCCAATTCGATTCCGCTTCATTTCAATTTCTCGGTAATTCTCTCTTTCTGGGTACTTCAAAATTGTCAATCTTTGTTAATAAACTGTGCACTTTCTGGTGGGTTTTTGTGTTTGATTTGGGTTTTCTGTTTAGTACTATCTTTTGATTCAATAGATTCTGGGTAGTGGGTAGTTGAATGAATATGTGTTTGTTGTGAATTGTGATGCAGAATCTTCTTTTTCTGTTTTCTGTTTTTGGGGTTTTAATTTGTTTGTGTTGCTTGTTCTTCTGTGTGAATTCATAAATTAATGGTACCTTCAAGTTAGTGTTTTTGTAATAGAGCTAGTTTAATGAGAATTAGTGATGCCATTACCCCTTATTTCTTGTTTTCTTTCCTTATTTTATTGAGTGGTTATGCTTGAGTTTGACTCATCCTGGGCATGATACGTGGTTTAATTGTCTTCATCCGAAGAAAACTTTTTGCCACCTCTATCTTTCATGAAGGGTCAATTAGTGGAAATACTTTTGTATCTCTACCTGCATTATTGGTGTGATGATATCTCTTCAACTGTGTAATTTAACTTATACAGTAGTCAACAATAGGCAATTTTGATGGTTATGTATGAGCTAAATTGAATTGGATGTAATTAGTGGACCTTGACTTATATGGCTTAGTCAAAGAGTTTTTGGACTGTGTCACTGTGTATATATGCATTAGTTGTAGCTGTCAAAAGTGTGTATGTTCATGCAATCATGCTGTGCTGAGTTGAAAATTGTGCTGTTTCTCATTGGGTTTGTTGATGGTAAATTGTGCACTACTTTGTAATTTACGTGTGTTGGGGATCTTCTGTAGGATTTGGGAATTCTCCAATTATTATTGCTGTATTTGTGATTGATTCATGGGGATTCAGATTTTTGTAGTCATGAGATCTGCATACGAATGTGTTACAGTGCATGGTAAATCTTGTTTCACATACTAACCGACAACCTAAGCCTTTGGTCTGAATTGTTACCATGACATGGTGTCAGAGCCTTTTGCAATAGATTTTTGGTTCAAATCTCAACAATCCCATTGGTGAATCGTTCCCGATGTTTTGAGAGGAACTATGCATCATTGATGTTTCAACCCAAAAGGGAATATGTGTGGGAGGGCATGTACTTGTTGATGGCCTTCGCTTGTGAATTTGATAAAGTTTTGGTGAAATTGATTCTTGACACTATGCACCTCAAATTTGTTGTCTTGCATTCCTGACACATTCTTTCTCTTGTAGTAAGATGACTGATGGCTGCAGCAGAAGCAAGAGCCGCTTGGCAAAGAGCAGCTAACCGTTACTTTGTCCAGGAAGATGCTAAAAGGGCTCCTAGATTGGCTTGTTGCCCGTCATCAACTTTGTTATCCAAACAGACCGACACTGGACATCCCAATTCTGGCAGTGACCCAGACCATCGGTCTGTAGGTTTCATGCCATCGAAGAGAACACCTTCCTATTCTAACTTGCCTCCTGATGCAAAGTGGTGGCTCCAAATGGAGCCTAACTATGGGCGTCATAGAGGCCTGAACCTTGAGCAGTCTAAGTCAACTACTGCTACGGAAACCTCTGCACCCTTGACCTCGATCACAGATTCTTCTGTCAGAGAAGTTACTACCATGTGCGAGGAAAGCATCTATAGTTTCGATTGCGAGGACTTAGAGTCTTTTCTTGATGTGAAGAAATCTTCTGAATCAAAAATGGAAGAGATAAGTGTTGTAGCTGGCAAAATTAATCAAGATTTCCTTGATGTAAAGAACATGACGGACAACTTTGAGGTGCTGGGGATGGAAATGGATGGAGTTTATGTTTGCAAACGAACAAGCGAGTTTTCATCTGGTGCAGATCCATTGATTGGTGGAGAGAAAGTGCCTTGGTGGCGTGTGACAGATGGGGAGGAATTAGCCTCACTTGTTGCACAGAAATCACTTCACCATATTGAAAACTGTGATCTTCCTCCACCGCAAAAGATGCTTGTCAGGAGAGAGCGATGCAAACCGGTTAGCTTGGTTAACCATGATGAAAGTCCTCTGTCATCTGTTGATTCGCTTGATTGGGTTAGTCCACCTTCTGGTGAATCAATGAGAAAGCGTTGGTCTTCACTCAAAGAGGGACCTTCGCATGTTCAAGATGCAGCCACTGAACCATTGAGGTAAAACTTTTTAAGATTCTAGCTCTGTCATTCAGAGCCCTTTGTTTCCTAATCTTTCTTTCCTGCATCGCCCCCCCCCCCCAAAAAAAAGGGCAAACCCCCCCGGGGGGGGGGGGGGGGGGGACAAAGACAAGCTGAATGCTGCTGCGAACTTGAGACATACATACTGCACTTCTGGTGGCACTTCACTAAGACGTTACCACCATACTGCACCATGCAATGGGCTCTTAGTTTATATTCAACCTCTTACTTTATTGGGAAAATGCCAGACTTGGGAGCATCTTCCTCCTTATCTCGTTATTCATGAATAACAGGAGTCGTCATGCCCTAATGGAGCAAAAATCTCCTTGCGGTCTGTTTCCTTTGTAGCTTGTGTTGGTTTGTCTGGTCATGGCTGTGGACTTGCTGAAAGCTGAATATATCACGAGACTGTCATGTTTGAATGCTGGTTTAAACTCGAGTGACGTTGCACATCTGGTAACACTTCGTTACAGTTTTACCACTAGATTAGACCTTCCATGTCACTCATTCTGAACATTTTTGTCAGACCGTTCTTGCGTTCTTTTGATCAATTGTGTTGCCGTGTTAGTCATTTGATGGAGAAGGTTCATCTTGTGTGTACCCAATATTTCCTGGTTATTGGATATGAGTCATAGTCTCTGAGTGACCTACCTATAGGGAAATGCCCAACTTCTTGAACTTGTTTCTGACGACTTTTCCGAACTTGAAATCCTTAGGTCAAACAGCAACAGTGCACCAGAAAAAGGAAGAACTCCCATCAGTGACCCTTGCAGGGCTAAGCTACTAGAAGCTCTCTGCCACTCTCAAACACGTGCAAGAGAAGCTGAGAAGGCAGCAAAACAAGCCTACACCGAGAAAGAACACCTCCTGAAGCTCTTCTTCAGACAAGCTTCCCACCTCTTCGCCTATAAGCAGTGGTTCAAACTACTACAACTGGAGACCCTCCTCCTCCAGTCCAAGGAAGGCGACCCACCTCCTTTGACCGCCTTCCCCGAGTTGCTTCCATGGGTGCCTCAGAAGCCCAGAAAATTGCATAAAAACTGGCAGAAACCCATTAAGGCTAAACGACGAAAGAGAAGCTCAGAAGAAAATGACATTGGTAAATACTGTGTTGCTTTCGCGGTGGGCTTTACGCTTGTTGGTGCTGGGTTGATTCTTGGGTGGACAGCTGGGTGGTTGTTTCCTGCGTTTTAGATGGATCAGAATTCATTGTTTTTTGTCAAGATCATTGAACATGTTGAAGAGGTTGGAGATTAGGTTTCTTTTGGTCTCAAGATGAATGGAGTTCGCTTAGGTCTTTGCCTTTGGAGATTATCTTGCTAATCTCTGTTTCTTGCAATATATGTATGTCTGTACAAAAGTATGTGTAAATATGTGAACAGGGACGGTAAAACATTTTGTAAGAAGTTCCTTCATTTCAAGGTCTCTGTGCAATTTCTTGTATGTATATCTCTCATTCTCTCCTAGAAGGACAGAAATTATCACAGTTCAGGGGAACATTCTTCCTTTCGTGACACCATTGTCAAATATCAAGGCTGGCTTGCAATGGTGAGCTATGTCCAAGGTATGCTAAATAAATTTGAACTATGATATATTTTATAGGATGAAAGATCGAGAGTTAAGTATTACTAGATCAACAAGTCGTTAAATTCGAACTTTGATGTCTATTATGGATGAGGCATCAAGAGTTCAGTCCAGTAGATAAACTAGTTGAAGTGAGTAACCCAGTTAGACGCCTTGCCATTTACAAAATTAGACGTCCTCTTAGTTGTAGCATTAGAGACTTACATAGGTAACAAACATCTTGTAGATGGTGTTGGAAATGGAATAATTTTATTCAATTTTTGATGTATGATTGTTCGATTTTTACTTTAGAAAAATTTTTAGGTGGAGAGAATGTTATGGCTTATTCGTTTCAGCGTTTTAGAATTAGTGGTTAATATCTTAATGGCAGTAATTTATTAGCGGTACTAGCATTTACCAGCAGTTAAGAATAATGGTTAGTGGTTACCAGGATTTACTAGTGTAGTAGCGGCACCAATTAGCATTTTGGAGATAAAAAATAGTGGTTAGTCACCGTTCATTAGCCACCGTCAGCGTAACTAAAGTTTGCGAGCAGTTAGAAATGATTAGCTGTTCCTAAACGCTTTCTAAACACTGAAAATAACGGGCCCTAATAAATAACGGGCCCTAATAAATAATAATGTACACGTATTTATATTGACAATGCTAAAAAAATAGATAGAGAACAATATAGTCAGCTTAATTTTTTAATGTTGAGCCACTTATATGATAAACTTCACATAATATAATTTTCTTAATTATTCACCCTTGCATGTTGACTGTATCTCAGCCCAATGCGCGGGACTTGGGCTATGGAGGCCTTGACTTAGAGTCTGAAGAACCACGTCGAAGGAAGGCTAGTTCATTTGGTCATTCCACCAGCCCTCCAGTTTGGACAGAGAGGGGGAGAGAGAGAAACAGAGAGACTCGGAAATGGCGGTGATGGAGAAGCTCAAGGTGTTCATCGTCCAAGAGCCAATCGTCGCTGCTTCTTGTATAATCGGTGGAATTGGTAACTTTTCATCCTTCTTCTCTCGCAAACCCTAGCTGACTGATTAGTCTTTCCAATTCCCTTTTTTGTTTTTGGGTTTCAAGAGCAATTCAATTGTTTTTGGACATTTTCAACAATAATTCATGAAAGATGTAATTTTTTTTTCTTCAGATTTAGTGCGTGAAGATTTCTCGTTTATTTTGCTGGGATACCTCATCTGACCCCATAATCAGATATTTAGATCATGCTCCAGCTCGACATGCTTCATCGTTTTGGTCTCTGTGTGTATCTTCTTCTTTTTTTTTGGTGGGGGGGGGGGGGGAGGAGAGATGGATTTAGTACCAATTTGGATTAATGCTTACTTTTGAGGATTATGAATTAAATTGATATAAGATGGGGTATTTGCTGCTGGGGTTTGTAATTAGAATATGTCGAAACTCAAGGTTCAACAAGTCCCATTTTTTAAGTCCTTGTATGAATTTAGTCTCTTATTGATGTTGGACCCCAAAAAGGGGCGAAATGTTAGAATCAGTAGACTCTGATTACCAACATGATACTGATATGATTTACCATATTCATATCCATACCTCAAAAGCCCTTCGTAGGCTTTTTGTGGCCGGGGGGGGGGGGGGGGAGGATTAGCTGCCTTACCCCTAATTGCTGAGAGGCTGGTTATAGCTAGACTTGAGATTGTAAACAATTAGCTTTCTACTACACCATAGAAACCGAAGCAGAGGATCGTTTAGAAGCATTTTGCTCTTACTCGACTATAATCCTGACTAAAACGATTAACAAAATTGGCCTTTTCAGCTGTCTTAAATGTGGACATATAATCAACCCCCCCCCCCCCAAATTTTCCCCAAAGGGGTGGGAGGAGAAAGAACAAAGAAAATCACTGGCGGTAAATTCACTTCGAGGAAGCTTGGCTAATATAGTTCATTTAGAGTTACCTGTTCAACTTTAGCATCAGGTAGTTGCTCCCCTTTTGAGCAGATCAGTTATTGGCACAAAGATAGCACAGCTTTGCCATTCTGTTGAGCTGGGGTAAATTGTGGGTTTGCTCTCTTGTGATGAGCATGCTCCATTTTGCAGTAATTTGCTGCATTTAGATTTATGGGTGGAAGCCAACAGCTTGGATGAGGCATTTTCTTGACCCTTAGTCAAGTTTGAATTGGATTGTCTTCTTCTTGCCATGGTGTTTTAGCCTTTCTTTTAGACTTGATATGCCTTATTAGAAAATTGGGTCAATGTTATGAATTTATGATGGATGCACCATTTGTCGATTTTCAACCTATTAGTGTTACATGTAGTCAATTATCATTCTACTTAGAGGTGTCTTGTTAATAGTTACCAGGAGTGCTTCCCGGATCGCTTAGTCCGGAACGCAGATCGCCACTTATTTCACCAATTTAGTTTAATTTAGGCTTTGGATCGCTTGTTCCCAGAACATGGATCGCGGGGATACACAGCGAGCCAGGTAAATTGTAAGTTTCACTTTTAAAGTGTTTTATTCAAATGGCTGTGAACATAAATGGGCAGAAATATTTTATAAAGAGATATTTGTTCCTTAGTGATGCCCACCTGGGATCTTTTTTTTTTATTTAATAAATTGCGTTGATAGGAAAAAGTGAAGACTGATTTTCATGCCATGCTTAACAATGGTTCTATATCTAATCCTACAGAGGTTGCTTTGTCTTCCATGGCTTCTGGCAGATATGTGTCCTGATTATTCTGTTTCCTGCTTGATATTTTAGGGCTTTTCCTTCCAGCAGTGGTGAGGCCTATGTTGGATTCCATGCAATCATCTAAGCAAGTGCCCTCACCTGCTTTGAGTGATGTAAGTGACCTGTTCCTTGTCTGATTGCCGTGAGAAAGAGTGCCCATGTGTGTGTTTTTTTTTTGGGGGGGGGGGGGCGGCGGGGACGGGGGGGAAGGTGTGCTTGTTCAAGTTTCCATTGTGTTATGGTGATTAATTCTTTTTGTTATTTCTGGTCCACACGCAAGCTAGTTTAAGGGCATCTGGATGCCCAAACAGGCTCTATAACTTGCAAGCTTACACATGCAAATTTCACTCATCAGTAGTTGATTTTCTTGTGACCCTCATGTTACTGATAAAAAAGCATGTAAGTTTCTACTGACATGTCTTCCATGACTGCAGGTTGTTGCTGGGGTTACCGGTAAAAAGGCATGAAGTGGTCATGGACGTGAGTCACATTTTATTTTGGTTGTCCTGCTCTGTTCCTTTAACATGAAGCATGTTCTCATAGGAAATTGAACTCTCTTTTTTAGCTGGTCTGAGCTAGAATGGTACACTTCATTTTCCCCCATCAAATTGTAGAGGAGTGTTAACAGGCTTGAAGTGATTTGTGAAGCCTCTTTCATCTATGTTTTCAGTAGATCCCTGAGATACATTTCATCTGTATCTTGAAATTTCAAATAGTAAATGATTTGGGCCAATGTGTCTTCCCCCTGAATACACCCCTCTCCCCCTTGCGGTGGAATTTTTTTTTGGTTTTGAAATTTCCTTTTTCTGGTCCCAGTGGGGGTTATTTCCTGATTAGCAGTGCATGTTTTTTAGGCAACTGGCGGTCACATAATTGTGAGCTGTTATCTTCAGTCCTCTCTATCTGCTATTAGTTAATTATCTTAAGATCATGCCAAGCACAAAAGCTCGATGCCTCATCCTGCTTTCCCATGCCCTTGAGATTTGTTGGTGCTTGAATGGCACAGCATACATGCATTCAAGGAAAGTTCTCTCTCTGCAGTCTTCCCCAAATCCCAACTAAGAAACGCCTCCCCCTTTTTGAGCTTTACCCTTATCTTTTTGACTTTGATGGTCTCAGTGGCAAGGTAACTCCAGAAGTGTAGTGATGGACGTTGCAATGTTGTGGTTAATTTTCAGTATAAGTACAGCAGTTTGATAGGTTTTTGGTTTGTGTTTCAATCTATAGTTTGGCCTGTCATGGATGCAGCTTCTAGAATCAGCAAGGTTGTGTAAGCATAGCCAAAGTAAGAGTCAACCGTGTGGTTATTCATGATGAATTAACAGAACAAGTCATTGAATGCCCAACCGTACCTGTAGCCGTGGAATCTTTCTCTATACATTTTGAATATTTAGTAGCACATGCTGTAGATACCCAGGAGGAGTCGTCTACCTTACACCCATAACACAGTTGACAAATGATATTATTATTTTGTGTACATTTGTGAATATTTGGGTTTCTCCACACACAAGCACTAGAGAGGGCTAGCTTTGATGAGTCGAGCAGAGGATGAACTGGGAACTCCACAGCCAAGGTAACTGAGACTTGATACCCCTAGATGTAGATGGGGAGGGTTGGGCACAAAAAGAGCCTTGATTTACAAGGTGTCTTTCTTGCATTTGGTGTGTCTCCTTGGAATGGCTTGCTTGAAGGTCCCATACATAGCTGCCTGCATGACAACAAGAAAAACCCCACCATTTCAAAAAACATGTGGTCATTGAATTGATGTTCGTAAATAGTTGCTGCTTCATTTTAGCATCTATCTCATCGTATTCCTGCCATGTCTGCAACTATTTCTAGTGTTTGCTCTAGTAGGTGAGTCGTTTCTTTTCACTTCTTGCCCGTGTCAAGGTTACTGGCAAGGAAAGGACTCGTAGAACTTAAGCACATCGGGTGAAGGTTTGATCATCTAGGTGACGCTTATGCTTTCTCTGTTAAATGACTCTCTGTTTTTTTTGTTTTGTTAAACTTAGTGCCCTAATTATCCATCATGGCTTTGTAACACTCCATGCCTATAAAATCCACAACATTTGTGTTTTGCTTTTCCAAAAAATTCCCTTTTTGTGGAAACTTTTTTTCAGGAGTATTGAGAAAAGTCAATCAGGCCATCAATAGTGGGAAGAATAGTAAACAGTAATAGCATTCATGTGTAGGTATGATCTACTACTATGCCCCTAATATCTGCGTTGCGACAAAAACCTAACGCATAAAGTCATAATGCTAGCCTCAGCATGTGAATTAGCTGTAAACCTCAAGGAAAAAGATGTGTTGTTGTAGTTTAATATGTTTGTTTAGTTACATAACTTGATAATGGTATGTAGGACCATTGAGAGGCCCCATTTTTGGCACTAAATGGATGAGCATTAATCACAAAGTTAAAGCTTGGGGGCATGATTTTAGCCTAGAAATTCCAAGACGCCCCTGACCCCACAATGATTTACAGTAGGTGTCAAAGTCGACACCCCCCTCCCCCTTTAGAGCATTAGGTTACTTAAACTAATCAATCATTAATTTTTAAGAACCCTATGTTGTCTGAATGAGGGTTAGAGTGGTACAATGAAGGCATGATTTCAATTGGACCCTAATTAATCACATTGATAATGATATGACTGTTTAGGTGGTGGTGGTGATTTGGATTTGCAGCTTGCGAAATCAAGGAGCTTTATCATCACCTTAAAGTGCAGCAATTATTGTTATGTCATTGTCAGGTGATCATGGAGATCTTCTAACGGTAAGCTAATCTAGTGGACTAGTACAGAGTGCCCTTCTCTATAGTGTGCGAAATTAACCCTCTGGCCTACCGACCGATGACAGAGAAGTGACTGTTATGGGCCTTAGGAGATCCCTCCCTAACTGATTTTCTCAATGACCGCTCCCGTCATCTCCAAACATCCTGCCTGGACAGGACTTTCAATTATGGGTTGATTGAACATATCGAAGCAGTAAGGTTTTGGGTTGGTCATTTGGATTGTTGGTGTGTGTGTGTTTGTAAGATGCAATCTTATTAATGAATGTCGATTCATGTTCGGGTCAAAATTGGCCAGGATGGGGTCGCCTTTACCTCGGCTGGCTGATATGGATCAGGCTTTGTCATGCTTATGTAAATACCTTGATATGTTGAATGCATTATCTAACTATTTATCCTGTTGTGTGTCTGTGTGCATAGTCTGGTTTACATGTGTCCCAGACATCTGACATAACGGAAGCAGAGTATAATGTAGTGAAAACAGAGAAATTTACATAAACTGACATGCTGATAAACTTACCCAGAAGTGAGACTTAGCTTGTGACACCCCTGAGACGCCCCGCTTCCCACTCACAGTAGCCACAGTCATAGTTGCTCCGCTGTTACGGCCTCCTGTGCCATCATCGGATACACTTGAAAACATGAGATTACCCCCATGAACTTCACTTTCAGTGCTACTGCTCTTGATGCTAGAACCTCCTTGTTTCTTCCTCCAAGGGCCCAACAGACCCTTATCTTTCTTGTTGCCAAGTACCACAGTACCGAGAAACCTTCCTTCAGGTGCTTTGTGAGACGGCAGCTGCCCTTTCCTAAGTAAGCTGAAGGAGATGGACCTGCCAACGGAGTTGTCGGGGCCCTCGAGCACGGTGGTGGGGGAGGGCGTTTTGGTGGTTAACTTGGCCTCAGCGAAGAGAAGGCGAGGGGGCAGGTCGAGGCACTTGGGAATGGCGGTGGAGGCAACGGCAAGGGCAGTGGAGGGCCGGGGCTTGCCCGGCTGCTCCTCCCACCGGAAGGGCACCGAGGCATGAGTGTGTAGGGGTGAGCTCAGGTTTCCTGAATGCTTCAGGTTTCTCAGTGTGGGTAGAGAGAATAGCGGGAGACTACTTGTGGGTTTGCTCCCTTCTCTCTCCTCGTTTGATCCCATCTCTCTCTCTCTCTCTCTCTGTGGAGCAGCGCGGAAAAGTCAGTGATAAAGGATGTGTGAGAGAGAATGAGTGATAAAATGGCGGATTTGTTGTGTGTATACTAGTCGGTGGTGTTGAAGAAAATGAAGTTTTTTGACCCCTGTTTCGGGGAGGTGGAACTTTGCTACTAAAGTAGCTATTTAGTCAATTGCCTTATCAAGGAAATTTGTTTGTATAGAACATGTCAAATGTGGGTGCACGTTTTTGTCGGTTTTCAGAATGCTTTCCGACACCCCAAGAGAGAGAGAGTAAAGGAGGAAGATTGATTATATTATCATAAATTTGGATCTATAGATTTGATAATGTGGTGTATTTTATTAAGGAAGGGTGACTAGTTTCTGTAACTCTTAAATATAGCGTCTGTCCCCTTAATTTATTTTAAATTTAATTAGCTTATGTGAGAGATCCTAACTGTGGTGGGACTATTGTAAAAGGTGGTCCAAGTCCAGTACAAGAGTTGGAAGGAGAGAGCACAGTTGTTACAAGAATGAGCAAGTGTTTTCGGGTATCCCAAAATCGGATAAAAATTGGATCAAATGATTTTGATTTTGAAACTGGAGTAGTTTAATTGGTTTCAGTTTCGATCCACAAAAATTCAAAAATTTAAAACTGCTCCAATTAGATCAAACCTGGGTTCCAAATAAATCACCAAGAATCCCGATTAAGTTTTAGCCAAGTGGTTAAAATTGAAGTTCTGCGTACATTAGGTTTCAGGTTCAATTTTTCATCCCCCATTGTATTGTACTGTCTTCGTGACTCATTTGAATTAAAAAAACAAAAACAAAAACCATTTAATAATTTATTTTATACAACCTTTTAGGCCTAAGACCCAGACGCATTAACAGAAACCTTGAGCTTTAAAACCCTCTTTTCAACTTCAGTACCTCGATGAGAAGAAGACAGAATAGGTGATGAAAAAAGAAAAGCATTAAATAAAAAAAAATGATGAAAAATAATTGTTTAAGATTCCCACAATCATGGTTGATGAATGGTGTCCCATCACATTCATATCAAAATCTTTAGATGGGATTTAGAGAAAGGTCATGCTGAACTAATAATTTCATGGTTTATTTCTCTTTTTTCTTTTTCTCTTTTTATTGGGCGGCTAGGGGATGGATTGTTCTGTACTATCAGCCACGAAAGGTAAAACTCTTCTTTTCAGGCTCAAACGTAGGAGTCACAAAGAGTAATATAATATAATTACAATATAATGGGAGAGGAGAGAATTGAACTTGATACTTAATGTACCCAATACCTCAGTTTTCACCACTGAACTAAGACTTCATTGGTAAGGTAAAACTCTCCTTGAATCAACGGTCCAATGTATACGAGATTCAAAATTTTCTAATAGTTGCTTCTTCATCGTTAATGTCTCGAAATCTGATCATTTTCCTGGTATTCATGGCTTCTCTAAAGATTTTTTCCTGGGATTCAAATTTCCTTCTTGAAGAGGTAACTCTTTAAGCAGCCTGTATAAACTCATGGATTTCTTTTCCCTGCCTGTTGCTGACCAAAGGCATCGGATTCTAGAGAGTAGGATTCCTAGCTAATTGATCACCCTAATAAAAAAAAAATGAACAATAAAAATGAACTATTTTGACATCTTGACATCAAATCAACTGCCTTTATATTTTTAACTACTACATGATAAGTATCTGGAAAAAAATAATAATAACCATAAAGTACTTTTCAATTTTTGTTTCTTTCCAAATTTTGTTGCCTTGTTACTCGCTGGTATAAACTTATCAATGTTATCAACACAGGTGAGTTCAAGTGGTTTAGCACTTATTTCTCGTAAGTAAAGTCGTGGGTTTGAGTCTTGTAAATGGGGAAAATTTGTGATGAGAGAGTTCTACCCATTATTAAACCAACAGGAGCTCGACTCCAGTAAAATGGAGGATCCAAGACCCAAAAAAAAAAAAAATTGATCAAGGCTTTTTCACAAAACTTGACAAAAAAAGTGTTTAGATTAACACAAAAAAATGAAATTGTTAAGGAATTAATATAATTATTTAACACTAGGGTCGTAAAAATACAGGATTTTATATGTAATGGATGCAAGGAAAAATACACATGCTCATGTCACCATGCAGAACTCTTTTTCTATTCTAAGACATCAAATCTTGGTGTGAAAAAAGGGGGGTTTTGAAAGACTTCCACATAAAAGCTTAAATAAATGACATATATAATTTTCAACTCCATTTTTCTTACAAAGAAAGATAAAGTCTAAGCTATAACTACCAAATATAATCTTTTTTTAAATAGAAACTACCAAATATAATCATCCTAAAATATAGATTATTATAATTATTTGAAGAAGATTGGTGGATTAACGGCAACTGTTACATTTTATATCTTGAAATATTTTGAAAAATATACACCGTTAACTTACCCATCTTCTTTGAAATTATTATAGACAGTTGGACGCTTGAAAACTAAAAAAGGATTGCTATACAGTAGTGGGTTCAAAGTGATTTGACATTTGTATTCGTCAAGTGAAATCTCAGTCCAAGTCTTATCATTAAACAAATACAAATTTTTGAATGAGACCGTCTTACATAAAAGCTATTGTAAGAGGTAGCTCTTTTGAGGCTTTCAGTGACTATTGTGATGTTTTAAAATGACTTTTTAATTCACGGGCGACTAATATTTTATCCAGCAGTGACTTTTATTACAATTATTTTTAAATAAAATATTAATCACATCAATTATTTTTAAAAGTCACATGAAAATATTTATCTTATAATACATCTTATATGATACGGTCTCATGAAGCACATTAAGAAATAAAATGTACACTATCCACTTTGAGCAGATAGGCAACTTTGGAACCACATAGGCTTCGAAATTCATTAAAACAGGAATCTATTGTTGGCCCCAACTGCCCAAGACAACCATGATTGATCCCTACCTGATCAATGATCATATAACTGAACTTTTAGCCCAATGTTAAGTACCGTCCCAGATGGGCCAAATTCACATAATGGGCTTCCCCTCTTCCTCTTTGACCCAAGGAGACTTAAAGGTTGGCATTGGCAAGTTGGTATGGTCAAAATTTAAACGGCTTTGGATACGACCCTCTTTAAATATCTACTAGTTGAGTTAACTAATATTCATTATCAGACTTGGAAAAGAACGCAAGGTAATATTTTAAAAGAAATCCTTGAATATTGGATAACAATGAATGCACGCATTTGTTACGGGTTTTGTCTAGTTGGTATGTTGCGGGTTACGGGTTTTGTTACGGGTCTGCGTTTGTTGTGTTATTTGCAGGTAGTACTTGCTTATGAAGATGTCACTATTTGTCTATCGCCGATAAGGTATAGTATCCCCCCAGCTGCTTTACATATGTATGATACACGTGGTTCTTTCTCTCTAACCCGTCTTTTTCAAATGTTTTCACAAAATTCTTTTTTGTGGGTCGCTTGGAATCAGCTTCTCTACAGGCAGAGATGTCGGTTGAGGTAAGGCTGCCTACATCTGGATCTCCCCAAACCCTGCGAAAGCAGGACCCACACTGGAAGTTGTTGTTGTTGTTGTAATGAATGCACGCATGTTTAGTTGCGTACTATATCAAGGTTAAATTTGAATATGTTTTATTTGCATGTTTAAATTCAACTCAGTAATCTGCATGCATCAAATTAGCTTGAGTCTAAATTATTAAATTTTTAAGTCGATTCATATCAACTTATACACCGAAACAACTTAAATCAAAACCGTGCAATTTACGGTGAAATATTAGAGAAATTTGTATGCATATCAATCATGCTATGATATCAAAAATCCAATAATATCGACTATTATTATAATTATTGGTTGGTAATTTTTGGTGGGTGATTAATGATTAAGCATCCTTGCCTACTCATATTATAAGGGTATGTTGTTTTGTAATTAAGGATTTGTCAATTCTTCTTTTATTTCTTTCAACTCATTTCAAAGAATTTCCTATCCTTGTCAATTCTTTTCATTTTTTCCTACTCTTGGAAAAAAAAAATATACAATTAGTAAATAATTAGTGAGCAAAGTATATAAATAATGCCCAAGTACACTCGATCGTATATAAATAAAGCAACTAACGCTAATTGAACTTATAACAGGTATATATGCATGAATGAATGAATCTAACTTACAGACGCATCATGTGAAGAAAATATTATATCCCATGCATGAAATTGAAGCATGTCATTAAAAATCTGAATCTATCACGTGAGAAATTCTATGGGGCATGTAGTAATTAATTTTGTCAGAAGGAATAGTGGCGACATGAAATGAAAACCAAGTAGATATCAACTAAAAATTTGGACACTTTTGTTAATGCAACCTAATTAATTTATGAAAAGAAAGTACACATATATAATAATAATTAACAGTTATTCACCTAAAGAAAAAATCATCCATAAAGAAATTCGTCTCACAATCATTTTTATGTGAGACAATTTCATCGAAAAATTCGTGTTTGTCAAAATCTTAACAGGTCTATTGGGAGACTAGTTATTAATGTGTTACCCTTGCCGTAAACCTCTAACTCTTGTGTGTGGAGTGGGCTTTTCTAGAGAGCCACACCAAGGGTCTGTTCTTTTTGTTAGAAAATATGAGTTGGTAAATGAGTAAAGTTAGTTGAGATTGGTAGAAGTGAGTTGAAATTGATTAAAGTGGGTATTTTTTTGTTGAAGTGGGTTGAAGTAGGATGATTTTTTTTATTTTTTTTTGTATGATAGGTAAAAATTAGTTAAAATAGTGAGAAGTGGGTTGAATTGGGTTGATGTAGGTTAAAATTAGTTGAAATTGATGAATCTAAATTTACCAACGAAAAGAACAGGCTCAATAATCTGTGAAGGCTTCAGAGAAATGTAAATCCCAATTAAAACAATTTCACCGCTAACATAGGTATGATGCGTACAATAGTTTCGTTGGATCACATAGTAGACTTACTTGACCCAAACGAAATTCCTTCTCATGAAATCAATATGAAAAATTGTTTCATCTAAGGACTAGGATTAAGAAGACATGTTTTACGAGAATTTGAAGACTTCTGTTTTCCTTTTTTAGGGGGGTTCTAATTTGTTTTTTGTGCAAAAGGAGATACAAAGATCGATATAAAGTAAAATTCAAATTCATGTATCCGACAACAGCTTTCAGAGATGGGATCGGTTATTATATTAGTAAGTCCCTAATCAAAAGTTACCTCAACACATAAATGGCCTGAATAAGTACATGATACTTGCATGCTACATAACTTAGGGGCACATACTTCTGCTTTGTGCAAGAGTGTGTGTATTGGAGGTATGTGGGTCTGGGCTTCTGACTTGGGCTTGACATCCCTTTCTCTGACCTGTTAAGGTCTGCTGGGCACCCTGTGATAGGGACCAAGAAATTACTCGTAGAACTCATGCAATACACGGATTTGTTATCTATTTTAGTTTTTAAATCCACTTTCACACAATTTTTATGTAGATATTCGTTTAAATTTTTATAAATATGGTACAATTTAATTTTTTTCGTGAAAATAATCATTTAATTTAATTATTATATCAATTGTAGGACAACTCTGTTATCATTATTATACAATGACTAAATTAGAATTTTTTTATTTGCGTACAATGATTACATATTTTTATTAATATAATTTCCATTAGTTTTAGAGCTGTGCATTGTATGGTCATATTTTATGTTTTAGTTTCTAAATTCACTTACGAATAATTTTCATATGAATGTTGTAGAACACTTTGTAAAATGTGATACAATCTGTTTTTTTTTTAAAAAATAATAACTTAACAGTGTGTTTGAATTGAAGAGGGAGAAAGGGAGTGGAGGGAAATGAAAGTGGGGAGAGATAAGAGTCACAATATCTCGTGCCAAGGCATCAACCTGTGAATTGTGAACCATCCAACAATTTTGGGTGAGTGAGCCCCAAATACAAGCATACAATTAATTACTAAAATCCTAATTCCCCTCTCATTGGGCACTTTTATTGTACAAATACTAAAATAATTATTCCTATATTAAAGAAAAAAAAAATAGTTCCGCATGCACAAAAACAAAAAGGAAAATAGTATTCGGTTTTCAATAAAAATAGTATCAGTTTACGAAGATTTATTGTGACATCGATGAATTACTGATCCTCATCTTACTTCTTATAAGTTATGTCAACATTTTCGTAGTCACTTACTATCATATATATCACTGAACTTAAATATGATTTGTAAGCCATATGCAATTTTAGTTTATGACACCAATGCTATTCCCAGTGTCATTATACATGTTGTATGCTCAGTAACCATCCATTATTATTATTTCCGATCCTACAAGATGTATAAGAATATAAGTTAGAACAAATATATCTGTTGACCCACAACTAAGTTATTAAAATTTGATAATAACTGGCTATTCGTGAAAGTGCACTATACTATACTTTTATGCCATGCAGGGCCACCAAAATTAATAACATAGCTTACTAAAAATGGAAGTTAATATTTGAAAATATCTACTAATTTCATAAAATAGTTGTAACATTATCTGACGGGTGAATGTCGAGGAGTAGGTTTATACCCCTGTACGTAACACGCCCCCTCATGCTATTACCCTTTGTATTTGAAGAGTGGATGCTGCAAAGGCCCCTCTATACTTTGCACAATGAATATGGAGGTTGTTGAGATTCGAATTCGAGACCTCTTGCTCAGAGAAGTTTTGATATTATGTTCAAAAACCATCTCAACCAAAAATTTAAACTAATAATTGAAGGCACCGGAATAGATCTATAATCTAACAGGGTGGATGTCACTCATCATTATTAGAATTCTCCCTATGTCCTCCCTTGTGTTTGGCTACACCTTAGTCATCACTGAAAGCGATGAGCATTCAAGTTCCCTCCATCCATCCTCAACGGTCATTTTCTAGCCTTGACAATTATATTCAACCACGTCATTTAGCTCCTTAAATTTAAAGCATGCACCCCACTCGCCTGTCCCTTCTCTGGGAAACACCCCCCCCCCCCTCCAACTCCCCTGCCACCCCCAAACCAAGAATGGAGGCCAAGTACACACATACACTCCATTAGAATATACAATAGAAGGGTTGTCCCACTCACATTAAGGCTTAAGATGTGTACAGTATATAGATAAACGAGTGAGTCATTTCATCCATTAATAATTGGTTTTGAATTAGAATCTCACAAGAATTGCAAGCATCGCTCCTTTAGTATGATGTGTTAGACATTATTAATAACCCATACGCGTGGAATGTGTTGGAAAATATATATAATAGGTGAGATTGTCCCACAATATTGATAAATTAAGAAGCTTGAGTATGTATAAAAATTAGTGGATCACTCTAGTATGCCTGAATAGCTAGCTCTAGCTGGAAAGAACCTCACATTTTGGTATTGGATTCTCCATTTCACTAGAGTCGAACAATTCCAATAAGGGATAGAGCTCTCTCATCACAAATTTTCTTCGTTCACATGACCCGAACCTGAGACCTCCTTTAAAGGGAACAAATGTCAAACCACTTGAATCAATTTATGTTGGCACCCTCACGTTACTTAGTGCCCAATTGATTTACAAATTTAACACTTTTTGCCAACAACTATTTTAAAATAAATTTGATAAATGTGTTCTTTGATTTGAATCTTAATATAAAACTTGTATTTGGGTTTATAGAATTTTAATTTTAGGTCATGCAGTTATGAGCTCAGAGTCAATTTTAATGGATTGTCAACTGTTTCGATAAACTTTCTCTATACTTACAAAAAGAAACTGAAAAATTTAAACAAAGTTCAATTCCTAACTTGCCAAGTTGCAGTTCGATTAGAATGGAGTTCATCTTAAGTCTCATGTCATATAGAGAGAGAGACACACACACACACACTCAATGTTACATACCTTCCTCTAATATTTTGTTCATATTGGTCTTTTTAATTTATCTTAGCCATCCTGCTATTTGTCCTTAATTTTCTCTTTAAATATTTTCACAAATCCTCTCTTCCTCGAAAGATTTTCACAAAATCCTTTTTGTGGGTCTCTTGAAATCAGCCTATCTACGGGTAGGAATGCCGGTAGATGTAAGGTTGCCTACAGCTGGATCTCTCCAGACCCCGCGAAAGCGAGACTCATACTGGAAGGTGTTGTTGTACATACATACACTCAATGTTGTTGATGAAACATGCATCCCTGCATAAGTAATGAAATATTCACCTAGCAAGTCTAAGATTAGGAGTTTAAACCCCATCACTTATGTATAAGGATTAACTTACCGCTTTTCCATGCAAGTTATTCGAATTGAATAATAATGGGCCATTTATGTACAAGACAGTTTTGGACTGTCTGGTAGGGGGCATACCCTACAATTGCTTAAAGTCGTGGCTCTAATATGTGTGGGCCGAAGATTACTTGGCCTCCTTATTTTTCCTTTTAATTATTGGATGCAACACGTGCATGGGGATAATTAAGTCATTTCAAATGGTGGTTACTTACTTTACTTACATTTTCCACCAGAATCCAATATAAATAAATTCATAATAACAACCTCCCACCACTCCCTACCCCAAATTAAAGCTTTATCTCAACCCACTTTGTAGTTTGTTCTTTCATTATATCTCCCTAAATAAAACTCCTAATAATTAACAATGCAGCACCCACAATGCATTACTGATTTTGAATACCGGCCGACATCACCAGACTCCCTGACAGGTCGGACCATAGATGCTAGTTTGAAAAGCTCCCGAGGGGCGGGCACGAGGCACCCGGTGTACCGGGGGGTCCGGAAGAGACGGTGGGGTAAATGGGTGTCTGAGATCCGGGAGCCTCGAAAAAAGACCAGAATATGGCTCGGGTCATTCCCGGCCCCTGATATGGCAGCCCGGGCCTATGATGTGGCGGCCCATTGCCTAAAGGGCTGCAAGGCCCAACTCAATTTCCCTGAGGAAATAGACTTCCTACCGCGACCCGCCACATGTGCTCCTAGGGACATTCAAGCCGCCGCCACCAAGGCCGCTAACATGGCGGCCGGCACAGCGGCAGAGGAAAAGGACGGTGGTGGCATCGATGACTTTTGGAGAGAGATTGAGCTGCCGGAGTTGGTGGAGGAGGGCGGCGGAGGGCAATTAGGGAAGTCATCAATGGAGTATTCTAATTTGGTATATTCTATGTGCAGTTGGAGTTTTTCATCTTCATCTTCCTTTACATCATCATCATCTTCAGCTTCTTGTGGAGGGTGTTCCTTTAGTGATGTTACGTGGACAGATGGGGAAGCTGTGCAGTAAATTTTATTCCGGGGTGATTTTTTTTCCTTATTTTTAGGTGTGTTTTATTACTTGTGAATTGCACAATCTCAGTTTCTTAATGTTATTACTGTCTATCTGTCTATCTATGTACATATAGATATGAAGAAAAATGGATAACTTATATCATATTCTTAGGAGTATTTATTCTGATAATCACATGAATAGTCATATAGCAGCTCTTAATATGTGACTGTTAATGTAGCTTGTAGAAGTACACACTCTTATCAATGTGATATAGGTTTCAAGGAAACGAGTAACTGATCAATTGATTCTATTACATACGATGTCGATGAGTTTAATGAATTTATAACTTTAGTTTGAACCATTCGACTACAATTTATTGGACTATTCGTAAGTTACTATAGTGATAAAGTAAATATTTCGGTATTCTAACTAATTTTCAACTTAACATGCAAGTGCTTTCTTTTTCGTTTTTTTTGGGACAAACTTTTAGGTGAGATTGCTCCACAAATAATCCATATAATGCGACATACAAATAACATTCGATAGTCATTTTTCAACTATGGATGCTTCTCTCCGCAAATATTTTAGGAGGGGGTTTTTGTTTTTAAAGACAAAATTTATACTCAATAATGTGAATATTCCGGTGGTTAGCCTTCAGAATTTTCACGATTGTGTTGGTTAGCGTAGTCATGATCATGAAATTGACATTTTACTTGCCTAGTATACTCTTTTCACAACCAAACTAACGGATGTAGAACGTCCAACTTCTTTACAAGTTGCTCAAGAAAACACGACAAACCAACTCATTTTGCATTTAAGATATACCTTACTTAGTTCCTCCAATCTTTTGCATATTATTGTACCCAAAATATCTTTCTTAGAAGAGTTTTCAATACCTATATATATATATATATATATGTGTGTGTGTGTGTGTGTGTGTGTGTGTGTGTGTGTGTGTGTGTGTCCAAATTTAACTGGAAATTCTAGATTATATTTTGCATTTAAAATAGACCTTAACATGCACATTGTGAAGCCAACTGGAGAAAGGTTCAAAAGCTAGACTTTATTGCTAGTCATTTATTTTGTAGTCTTCAAGTACAGAAATTTCATTAAGCCTGTTAACCACCCACCCTGCGGTTTCCTTCTTCTCCTACTTCCAACCCTTTTCTTTTCTCCAATATTGTCACCACCAAGAAGTAGCCGTTTCTTTACAAATTGAAGATGAAGAAGTGGATGGTCGGTTCTCCGAACATTTCTAACTTTTCTTTGCTTTAATATTATTATTATTTGTAGAAGTTGCACTCTCCCTCTAATTGGGAGATTAACCAATATTTCTTTTTTGTGAGAGTTGTAGATATCTCTCCAACTGTGAGAGCTTATTATATGGTTTCCTTTTACCATTGTGTGTGACTTTATGAATTTGGAAGGGATTTGTCAATTACACCAATATTTCTTTTTACCAGATTTATGAATCAACCTCAGTCAAGAAATCATAACTGATTTGTGGATCTCTTCTCCAGGTTGTATTAACAAATAACAAAAGTGGGAAGACGAGCAATCAGCTTGTTTCAAGTTAGTATTTTTGACGTTGAGATATAATTTTGACACTCAACACTGTATTTGTTTTAATCGAATATACATTTTAAGTCGCGTATATTGTATTATGAATCATTCCTTTCCCTTGTGGATAATAAAAGCCTACAGAATTTTCATATATATGTAAGGCATGACCAATTGTGTGCAAAACCACAGATAGTAATATATCATGATGATTTCACAAGTAGTTAAGGTTACTCTACATATCGATTGTAAGAGGCAAAAGCTTTTGGTATAACAGTGTTTGGTTGGGGAAAAATAATTTTCTCATAATAAAATGAGAAGCTAGCTAGTTAGGATTTAGCGTATGGTCCTACAAGCTAAGCAACTGGGCCTACTACATGTGAAACTACAGGAGTTTGGGAGGTTAAAAGAATAAGGAAAGTAGGATAACTTGGAGCGTTTTGATTGATTAGTTAGGTTATACAATCCCAAATCTATCTAATAATATAGTTTGATCAAATTCAAACAGTATGTTTAATACATACTTAGATGTCTAATGATTTTGTTTAAGTTAACAAATGACTCGTGTATCTCTGTTATTAATTACGGATTAAGGCTTTGTTCTTTTTGTTGGTAAATCCTAATTTATATATCAACTTCAATCCACTTCACGAACATCAATAAAAAAAATACCAATTTCAACCTACTTCAACCAACTTCAATCCATTTCAGCCCACTATTTTAACCTCAACTCACTTCAACTTATTTCAACTCATTTCAACAAAAAACTACCCACTTCAACCACATTCACCCATTTCTCAACTCTATTTCCCAACGAAAAGTTGGTAAATTCAACTTACCAACTTCAATCCACTTCACGAATTTTAATAAAAATTACAAACTTCAATCCACTTTAACCAACTTTAACCTACTGTTTTAACCAACTTCTACCCATCATATAAAAAATATACCAACTTCAACCCACTTTAAGCCACTTTGATCAATTTCACCTATTTTTCAATCCATATTTTCCAACAAAAATAACAAGCCCTATGTATTAATGACTGGCCGTGTAGTTTAATACTCCACTTGACAACTAATTATTAACAAAAAAAATTAATTATTAACCAACAAAAGGCTTGTGATATTAATTAATTAACGAACATTTTAGCTCTCTGGATCATGACATTGTGATCACATGATTTTCAGGCCAGCTTGCAGATTAAACAGGAGGACAGCGAAATTGAGGATGACACTACATAATTTTCAGTCCATGCATATACATTAATTGTTGCATAAAATGCAAACAGTTTCAAGCACCAATGTGGCTAATAATTGGCTCAAATTACTATCAATTGATTAGTTGAAGATTACATTTTTTTTATTCAAATGAGCTACGGAGGTAGTACAACACATTGGGCGAGGAGGCATCAAACATGAGATATAATGTATTTAAGATCACAATCTTAATCACTTAATTAAGATCTTATCGGTAATTGAAAATAACATTAGATATATCTTAATCGTACTTTTTGAGGAGCTTTTTTGCCAAAAAGAATTTTTTAGAACAAATTTAAATGTTTGACCTAATCAAAAAGTTAATTTAGGTATTTGGTAGAAAAGTTTTTTGAAAGAGTTTTTTTGGTCCAAAAAGTTAATTTGAAAACGCTGATGTTATGAACTTTTTGAAAGAACTTTTTTTAGTATCAACTTTCTGACTCACAACTTTATTAGAAACAGCTAATTTTATCAAACATTTCTTCTACAAATAGCTATTTCAAATAATTGATTCAAACAACTTATACAAACAGCTATCAACTAACAGTTGTTTGCCAAATGTGACCTAAATCAAACGAGGATTGGAAAGTTTTTGGTTCAACTAGGCTTTAATTTGATCAAAGCAAAATGATAAATGTATTGCTCAAAGACACTTTTTTATTGTCTTGTTTTGAGTTAAAAATTGTATTATCATATTTTAAATTTAAACAAAATGGTATGATTGAATAATGGAACTATCGTATAATTTATAAGTTGTGCAAATCATCTTTTATTCACAATTTTTCACATTTATAAAATTACACATGTCATATACCTTCACAGATGAGGGTTGACGTTGACCCAATTAAGATATTATTTTATATCTATCAACGTAATTGATGAATGTTTAAGCTTAACAATTCATAATTAATTAAAATTGTTAAAAATTCGGTGATTCTACGTTACTAAACACATTCATTTCAGTTGAAACGAGACATTTAAATATGCCTTGTTGCAAGATGTGTATCACCCCCTCAAAGCAAAATTTGGCTGGACTAAGGCTCACCGATTACTCAAAGGTTGAGGTTATTTATTTATTTTATAAGGAAATTACATATACACCATACTCGATAGTTGTATTTGTAATTTGTATATTGATATTTTCACTTTTAAAAGCATGTTTTCGACTCTCATAGTTTTAAATTTTAAGTTACATGCCATAGTCTTTTAAAACTAAAATTTATCTCAAGTCATTTATATGAAAGTGTGGATCATATAATAAAAAGTACAGTATGTTATGCCTGGACAAGCTCAGTCTAAACTTGGATTCAATTTGGTTAGTGAGAAGTCTTTATAGAGGGGTATCACTTCTATTTGCAGATGTTAAAATTGATGTCCGAGTACCTTAGAGCATCCACAATAGAACCTACATTTAATTCCAGCCAAATATAAGTTTCCTCAAATTATCTTTTCTTATTGTGGTCTCCTATATTTAGAATGAAACTCCAATTTGTGGATTCAAATATGGGCAAACACTGAATGAAAGGGAGTCCCATACATCTGAAAAAGTACTACTGTAAGTTGTCATTTATTTTATAGCTCTATGCAATCACAGCATGCTATGTGGATTATTGTGGGTTCATGTATAGTTCTAAAAAATGTCCTCCTCCTTATAACTTATGAGAAAACTATGTGGAAATATTATATTTGATGATATGTAAATATTATATTTGATTATATGTAACAAGTGGAAATAAAGTAGGAAGAAGAGTACTATGTGGATGCTCTTAGGGTGGTCCAACTGTTTGACAATGATGCCTTTCATGAAGTAGGTAGAGAAAGGGGAGATCATATGTAGGGTAATTCATCAAAAGTCTATTGAGTATACTTTGATTTGAAATCCATCTAATCAGGATGAAATAATTTCCCCTATGAACATTAGCTTATTATTTTATAAAATTTTCTTATTTTTTCTTAACTACGAATATAGAGAGAGAGAGAGCAATATAATCATCTTGAATACACCGGTTATATATTTTTAAAGGATATACTGACAGTGGTTATCACCATATGACAACCACCATAAATAGTAAAATTTTAGCCATACATGTTAAGATCTTAGCCATCCGATTATCTATTCAAAATAAAATTTAAACATTTTCTTTAAGACCTGTTTGCTTACTCCAAATTCATCGACACATGAGCTAAAAAGAAAACCTAAAAAAAATAAAGCGAAGTCAGGTACGAACTCTTCACCACTTACCATTGAAGCTCCGCCTCCCACCCTTCCATTTTATCCGGTCAAATTCCTATGCATCCATAGCATACGGTGCAGTTCCATGTTTCCGACAAGGGAGATTAAAAGCGGTTGCTCGAATCACTAGGTTGGTGGCTCGAACAGAGGATCAGGAGTCAAACATTCAGACTTCCAGAGTATTTAGAGGTTTCTGGCGAGATATATATTTGCTGCTCCCCTCCGTAGGCGGAAACTCTTCATTGACGTCGAAAGAAGATGGGTAGGTGGAGTGCCATGTGGGAGAATTATCACCGGAAAATTGACTCAGAGATCGTCGGAGAACTCAGGGTGTGGCCGGTTTCAATGGTGACAGTGCATACCGTAGGGTTTGGATTTTGGGAGGCAGAGATGGTTTTTCCTTTCTTAGTTTTGACTGATATTACACAGTTCGAAGGCTAATGGCTACCAAAAGTGACGGATATTACACAATTCAATGGTGACAGTGCTACATTGGCCAATAATAATGGGGATAGGACACAGGAGAGCAGCAGGGGGGAGGCCATGAAGGTATCGCTTTTTTTTTTCTTTTTTTAAAAAATATCCTTGGCGAATAACTGATAATCGCCAAACACAACTCTAATATAACAATTTTAATCAAAAGTGAAAAATGTTTATTTGTTTTTTTTGAGTTTTTTTTCATTTAGCTAAGAGAAAAAATAATGAATGGTTATGATTGATTCGGGCAAATATACGGTATCGATTTACACAAGTTATGGTGGTTATTATATAGTGACAACCACTATAAGTTTTTGCATTTTTAAAAATACTATTATGAAATGTATGGAATCCGGTTGATCTCACTCTTAAGTCTTAACGCATTAGATCTGCCCCCTTATCCGTGCATAACACTAAATGGGCAGAAGGTGGAATTATTACTCTTAGTCTTTCACATACAATTGATTTTTCGGATATACCATGTTATAAATTATGTAAAATTCAGTTAATTCAATATAAAAACACCTAAAATTATCCAATCTAGTTTATGAGTCATGGTTCCTATGATATAAGTTTTAGCTTCGCTCCTGACTTTTTTTTACGTGAGAAAATTGTAAGCAGGGTGGTTGATTGGTAACAAAAAGGGGAACGTTGCTGTTGTTCTCAATGCATGGTGGCCTCTCATAAGGATGGTTTTGAGAGGACAACATACAATTTGGCTTATCGTCCATATCGCCCCTTGTGTTATTGGTGTAGGACTTAAAGCAAATGGATAGAAAATATTCAAGAACTATTTCAATCAAAAGCTTAAAATGATGGTTGAAGGCTCGGGAATAAGTTTATGCTCTAACACGTCCGCTCACGCAGATGCCCTTTGGGTTTGAAACGTGGATGCTGCAAAGGCTCCATGTACCTTACGCAATAAATCAGTATGGGGGCTATTGAGATTCGAACTTGAGACCTCTCGCTTAGAAAGACTCTGATACCATATTCAAGAACCATCTCAACCAAAAGTAGAAGCTGATAGTTGAGGTTCAGGAGTAGGTTTATCCTCTAACAGAAAAAAAGAATCATATATCTTCCTTTTTAGTCATGATTAGGGGCCAATTCTATTTAGGGCTGTGAAAAATTAACTTTATACAATTATTGATTTGAATCAAATACGAAATTAAGATAGTTTGGGTTAGATTGGACTAAAGCAAATACCGAAAAGATGATTTTCAAATTTTTAAAAAAAAGTGAAACTCAAATGATTGGCTTATAATCTAATTTTCAACATGACAACCCCGCAGGCCCCTACCCCACCCCTAACCCTAACACTATTGATGGGCTTTTTCGTATTCATAAGTCAGTCTGGTTTATGGGCCCATCGTTGCAGATCCCATCTGTTTGCCTTTGTGTTGGGCTCGGCCCCTCCGAGTTGGACTTATAACCAATTGTCTCACCAGCAGAAGAAATTGAAGAACCCTGAAAACGAAAATATCCCTCAAAATTTTTTGAAGGATGTTTTGTAGACATTTTCCACATAAGGTGGATACTTCGAAATTTTTTTTTGTCGAAATTAAAGTTTTTATTAATTAACCAACGAGCAGGAATATTTTAGATACTAATAAGTAAAAATAAATAAATACTTGTACGTATTAATTGACCCTACTAATAAATAAATACTTGCATATATTTTAGTAAAGTTTTTTTAATGAATTTTACTACTGAACTAATTGGTCTCAACTAATTAGTATTTATTCATAAGTTATGAACTAACATAACATTGCAATTTCTTGAGATTTTATTTGAGATTATCTCAATCAGGCTTGAACATACCAGTGTCAATTATATAAAACTAATTGCTTGTTTAGTTAGAAGTAATCAACCATATACTGCAAACAAGTTTGTAATTATATTTTCATTGCATTGTTTGGTTGTATGAGGGCATTGTAATAAAAGAAATATCTTGCAATTATAATTACTATAAACTAAGTAATGATAATTACATTACAAAATTGATTGCATTACATCCAACCAAATATCATATAAGGACTATTGGACGCGAATAATCTAAACTTTAGGGGTATTGGACGAGAATAACCCAAACTTTAAAAATAACTCTCAACGCTCCGAATTTTGGAGGTATTTATTTTTAGTAATCTAGACGTCATTTTAAATTATGTTTTTCAGGCAATTTAAATTTCAAAATGAATCTATACAACTTGATTTTTATATCTTTGTATTACTTTAGGCAGCAATATCATTTATAATTGCTTAATGAATACAATCTAAAATGACGTTAAACTATTAAAAATAAATACCTGTAAAGTTTGGAGTATTGAGAGCTATTTTTAAAGTTGAATTATTTCTATTCAGTACTCCTACAGTTCAGATTATTTGCATCAAATAATTCTAAAACTATAAACAAAAATGTCAAAGGGGCAAAAAAAGAAAAAGAAAAAGAAAAAAGTGGGTGCAAGATGATAAATATCGGAGGCAGTGGATGCACGTTCTACACATGGCAGCAACGCTGAGTTCATCCCCTACGCAAACGTCGACCGTTGTATTATCAACTTTGAAACCAATATTACTAATAATTATACGGGCTCACGTTTCGCTCGTTCATCGAGCGATGAAACGTCGTCGTCTTGCTGCCTTTGTGAATTTGATCAACTCAAGGTTTTTATTTTTTTTATTTTTTTTTTCAAAAGAAAGTGGTAACTTGATTAATTCATTAAGTTCCTCCAGAGGGCGCAAGCCTCGTGCAGACTTAAATGATAGAAGAGGGTTACACAATTATCAAATTAGATACAACGAATATCTAATCTTGACTGAATTCGGTAACAGTATTTTGATTAGCGTTTAGTATTTTGATCAAGTCAATATATTAATCAATCGATTTTTATTATTCGATAATCTAGTATTTTGACTGACATTTCAAGTAATATTTAGCGTTTTAAACATCGTTTTTTAAAAACTCACAGTATCGGCTTTTGGTAGTCAGAAATAGCATTTTACATTTTTTGGCCAAAAATATCATTTGAAAATTTTATATTTGGAAATGATCTATATTCTTTTATATCAATTTACATTAATCAGCTAACCCGATATTTTAACCGTTCATCTTAACAGCTAAACTAAAAACGCTATCAGCTACTTAAATAACTATCTGCCATCTGAACTATTATCTACTATGTAATCAACTAATTTTACCGAATAAGGCTCTTGTTATTAGGTTTATAAAAATGTACAAGAACACCACAATTTTCCTTAAAAAAAATATATTTGCTATGATTCAAACTATGATGAAATGTCTAAAACTCCATCCCCATATCATTTACAGCGAGTCGTTCGCTGCTTCCCTAACACTAGTGTTTGTTTCTTTTTTAAATTTTTTGGTCTAGTGATCAAAAAAAGAAAAGTTTAATTTAGATAATCCCTAGTTTTTTTTTAAAAAAAAATATATATTAGATAATCCCTGCTATCTTTTCTTTTGTCCCTTTTTTTGTTTTTGTTTTTTTTTAAAAAAAAAAAAACAAGAAGCAATCATTTAACGGTGGCGTAAGGTTTGAAATTTGATGGGTTTCTCATGGCAAGGAGTAGTTGCGTCTTTGCATATTTTGTCGCTAAAACGGGTGGCATGTTTTGCACTCATCTCTGCTAAATTAATATTGTATGAAGTGTGCACTTCACCTTCTATATTTTTATATAATTTTCAGAATTTGTCCAATATTATATGAAATTGGGTTGATTTTTTATCTGAAAATGATGTAATAATTAAATCCATTATTTGAAATAGTATGAAAATGGCCTATAATCTCAACATGGTTATTGTATTATTGCAATGCCTTTTTTTAAGGACACTATTTTTTACAAGCTTTGAATTGTCAATACAAGTGATTTTTCAAAATAATATTCACAAATTTCCCTTAAATGCTAACTTCATTGTACATCATTTGTATTATTTCAATGAGCTTTTATTCACTGTACATCATTTGTCAAATATAAACAGTTAACAACTATAATTTGTCAAACATTTTCCAATCTCTATAACTTATAAACAACAACATAATAACAACAATAACTCTTACTATAACATCCGATTTTATAGGATATGAGAAGATCCAAATGTAAATAATAATAACAATTTTCGGTGTATTCTGTACTATCGGGATCCGATGCCGAACTTTCAAGAAGGCAAGAATTATCCTGTCTTTTGATGAGCCGCCAAGGTGAGGATGCCCAACTATGAGTCATACAATCACGTGAACCGTGTGGACCATTCAATTGACACACATACGCTACTTTAGCCTTCCATCAAATTTTCAACCCATGCCTACTCTCTATCCATACAGCTCAACGATAAGCATTCTAATTCTGCTTCACGCCTTTCCGGCTTTCCCACCACAATTAAAATAGCGGTGTATAAAATTTTAAAAATTTATATTATATTTTTAAGAGTATAAATTTTTATAAATTATATTAATATTATATATTAAAAATTATTTATATGATAAATACATATTGAAAAAATATATATACATGACAAATAGGAGTACACACTCCTAGATAATGATATATGTTACCGTAAAATCGGATTTGATTGTCAAGTTTATTGTTTCGATTCATTTCTCTCAAACTTGGTTCGAAAATATTGCCACCGTAAATCTAATCATAGTTTTAGTTATTCGTTATGCACCAACTTGTACTTTTTATATAGGGTGTGTTTGGTTGAAGATAATTTTTATATTTTTGGGAAACAAATTTCAAAATTTTTGCAGTTTGGTGAAATAAATGATGAAAAGCTAGTTTTATTCCTGTAGTGAAGAATAATTTCCATTTGAAAAGGAATGAAAAATTTTCTTCATTCTCCGTGCGTCAAATGATTTCTTAGCATATTTCAAATTAAAATAAAACGTCAATACGAGGAAAAGATGCTTCTCTCTCCCTCGATAGAAAAGTTGGCCGAGACTGAAGATAAGAATCAAATTTCAATGGTTTCGATTAAAACTTTATTATCTGATAAAAAAGATCTTAAAAGTTAGAATCTGAATTTCGATCTCGAAATTCCTTTCTCTTGGTTTACATTTATATTTATTATATCATAACGACAACTCGATGCATATATACCTTTTACCATTATAACAATCTTTGTTATTATACATATAACTTTTTGGGTCTCTTTGAATCAGCCTCTCTATGGGCTGGATTGTCGGTAGAAATAAGGTTGCGTATATTTGAATCTCCTCATACCTCGTAAAAATGGGGTCCACACTGAAAGTTGTTATTGTTGTTACAATAATTATTTTTTCGAAGAATATTTTCTATAAATTTTTTTTTCTTCTGCCAATTAAACACAAATTGAAGTGTGAGTGAACACGCTTAACACGTTGCGGGCTTACGGCTTTGACAAGGTGCATGCCTGCGACTTTGCTTTAATTTAACGACAAATAAATGGCGGTCACGTTAATTTCTTTGCACGCGGGCCCCGCAGCTTCACGTGTTCGTCACGTGCATCACGGATTCTTTACACTACAATTTAATAATCATGAACACATTTATTTATCAATCAAGAATAATGAGCCACACGTAATTGTTTGACTGGGCGTGTTTTATCCTGGCGCTACTTTTACCGATAAATTATTACGCTCTTTTTATCTAATTTATATAATATTTTGTGAAGTATATTTGTCATATATTATATTTTTTAATAAAAAAATATAAAATTTTTTGTGTTACATGAGAATTTAGAATATATGCATTGATTTTATTTTATTTGATAAAAAAAAAAAAGCAGAGTGGGCGTGGATTATGGTGATTGTTGGTTAGATACATGGATTATGCTTGTCTTGCTACACAGGTATCTAATGTCTTTATCTTCTTTGTTTATAGACGTCTTACACATTTATTAATTATTTTCTTATTCTTCTTAAAAAAATTGTCATATATGCAGACTGCAGTTCATAATAAAATCACCGTAAGGTCCATCTTATGTGACAATTTGTATGCATAGCATAAGATTAAATGCGATAACTGATGAAATGACTTAATTAATTTTACTTTGTGGTGAGTAATGCTCACACAAATACTTATAAGGATAAGATCGCATATATCTAATTCTTTTAAATTTCATAAAATCAGACTTATAATAAAAATAAAAATGAACGTACCATAATATACGCCATTTTAAAAAATGATTTCATGTAATTAAGAGTTACCAAAATAAATTAAGACGGCAACTGCAACAAAATTATTTGAGAGCAGTAAAGTTGATAATTAAAAAATAAAACTAGAAAAAGCAGCGGTGGTTTCTACCTTGTTGTGGTTGATGTTAAATGTTAATTGGTGGATTAATGCATGGTTGTCGCGGCTTCAATATCGCAACTTGGTAGATAAGGTTTAAGATTACCCAATTAACGAGGGCGACTCGGGTAGGCTGTAGTCGGTCACTCATTTCATGCACTTCAACTGATACGATGCAGTTGATTGTATATACTATATTTGTACTAATTAAAAATATGTTTTTCCTTATGGAGATGTATAATCATAGATCATCCTTAATTAATTGTTCTTTTTTGTTTGCATGGAAAACTTTACCTTTCAACGAGCATTGTTAACTCGAGCCTCGATCTGAAATTAGCAACTTGACAACCTTTGAAATACGTACATGATAAAAGATATGAGATAGGGAGAATAAAACCGAGGTAAGGGAAATCGATCCATTGGATGGAATTGCATATGACCTATATATACAAACATCTCATGAGACCGTAGAGTTTGTCCATTTAATTTACCGATTACTTTTCATCTTGAGCCACTAGCCAGAATCAAAGTCTGATGTAAGGCTAGTATTTTAGCTAGAAAAGAATCCTCGGTTACCATTGGAATTGATAATCATTAGTTATTTGATTTCATACTATGTACCCTATACTTTAACATTAATTAATGAAGTTTTATTATTATTATTATTATTATTATTATTATTATTATTATTATTATTATTTGTGAATGAGACATAAAGACGAATATAAGTAGGATTCGAATTCAGATATTTGATGATAATTTCAAAAAACTTGACAATAAAGCGAAATACCACCTACAATTAGCAAAATATTTTGTATTAAATAAGAAATTTGATGTTAAAAAAATAAATAAAACCAGAAATACGATTGTTGAAACTAAATTACAACGCACATTAAACTTCTCAGCGTATTTTGTCATCACTTACATTTTGATACATTACTTTTTAGGAGATCACTCAACCGAATAAAAAAAAAGACATACAAGTTTGCTATGTACACAAATGTGGAAAACGTTATTTCACTTACCATGTCTCCCCAAAAAAAAAAAATTGGAAAAAACCTAGAATAAAAAAAAATGGAGTGCAGTCAAATTTTAACCATAGTTACATCCTCAATGGGAACGTGTTCAACCGTGGTATGCGCACGAGATTTGCCGTTAAGAGATTGACAAAGCAGAGAAAAGAGAGAAAAAGGAGAGACAAAACAAAAAAGCACGAATTAAGCTTAGAACTCTTGCCTTCCACATTTCTCTCTGTATCACACTGTTTCTCTATCAGTTCGTGAAGAAAAGAGTGAAAAAGGGGTGCTTCTTATTAATGTTCCTCAATCTGGGTTGATTGTTTTGTTTTCTGGGTAAATTCAGATTCCTTCTTCTTCCCCTCATCTGTCACTATCCTTGGAAAGCCTGCAATAACAGACGCACCAAAAAGCCTCATTCTCTGCTTCTTTGGCTCATTCTGCATTCTATGGTGTGTATTACTCACTTTTTGGAGTTATTTTTGATTGATTTGGGTCTGACTCTTCGTGGGTATTCGATCAATCAGTCATAACTTTAAAAGCTCTTTGTTGTTTCAATGTATGAGATCTGAGATTATGTGATCACCTTGTTGAATTCTTGAATGGTATTGGATTTTTAGCATATGAAGATGAGTCGGGCTCTTTGTATTTTTTGTTGGGCAATTTAGGGTTCTTGAATCTTTGAATTGGGTTTGTTTCTTTTTAGTTTTTGACATTGTTAGACATTTTGGGTTTGGTTTATTGAGACTTTAGTGGCTCAGATGACGAATATTGAACTGGGTGTGGGAGGAAGTTTAGCATGGAATGAGGAAGACAAGGCTATGATCGCCTCAATATTGGGCACTCGTGCTTTTGATTACTTGATTTCAAGCCCTTTTACTGCTGAGACCTCATTGGTGAGTGTTGAGAATAGTGATAACATTCAGAATAAGCTCTCAGATCTAGTTGAGAGGCCAAATGCCTTGAATTTTAGCTGGAATTATGGGTTTTTCTGGCAAATTTCCAGGTCAAGGTCAGGGGAGATGGTTTTGAGTTGGGGGGATGGCTATTGTAGAGAGCCTAAGGAAGGGGAAGAATCAGAAGCAACCCGACTTCTGAACTTCCGCCTTGAGGATGAAGCTCAGCAGAAGATTAGGAAGAGGGTTCTTCAGACGCTTAACACACTATTTGGAGGGTCTGATGATGACAATTTGGCTTGTAGATTGGATAGAGTTACTGACATGGAGATGTTCTTCCTTGTGTCAATGTATTTTTTGTTTCCTAGGGGTGAAGGTGGCCCGGGAACTTGTTTTGCTTCGGGGAAGCACGTATGGGAATCAGACTTGTTGAGGTCGAAAAATGATTATTGTGTTAGGTCTTTCCTTGCTAAGTCTGCTGGGATTCAGACGACTGTCTTGATTCCTACTGAGTTTGGTGTTATTGAATTGGGGTCGGTGAGACCAATAGCTGAGAATCAAGATATGTTGAAGGCGTTGAAGTTTGCATTTGGCTCACCTTCCTCGTTTACTAGGCCTAAACCTCCTGCACAGGTTGTGCAGCCTGTGCCTGCTGTACCACAGATGAAGGATGGAAATGGCTTTGCTCCTTTTTCGCCATCGAGGGTTGGTGATCGAGTTGAGGGAGTTCCGAGGATCTTTGGGCAGAGCTTGAATGCCGCTGCACGTACCCAGTATAGGGAGAAACTTGCTGTTAGAAAGATGGACGATAGACATTGGGATCCTAATGCAAATGGGAACAGGCTTTCTTTTGTTGGAACCCAAAGTCCTAGGAATGGTGTTCACGGAGCTAACTGGACAAACATTCCTGGTGTGAAACAAGCAGACATTTATAGCCCTCAGAACACGACGCTGCAGGGTTATGTAAATGGGGTTCAAAATGACTTCCGGATTAATCAATTCAACCAACAAAAACCAGCTATGCAGATTGATTTTGCTGGTGCAACCTCTCGGTCTGCAGGGATTTCGCTGCCTAGCAATGCTGAGTCTGATAATTCAGATGTTGAGGCTTCTTGCAGAGAAGACAAGGTTTGTCCATCTGATGATAGAAAGCCAAGAAAACGAGGGCGAAAGCCAGCACATGGAAGAGAACAACCGCTTAACCATGTCGAGGCAGAGAGACAGCGGAGAGAGAAGCTAAATCAGCGGTTTTATGCCTTGAGGGCAGTCGTGCCTAACATATCTAAGATGGACAAGGCCTCTTTGCTTGGAGATGCTATTTCTTACATCACCGAGCTCCAAAAGAAGCTAAAGGACATGGAAGCCGAAAGGGAGAACAGTAGTGGCATGTCAACAGATACATCAGCTACAGAGGCAAACTGCAATGCAGATGTAGACGTACAAGCTCCTGAGGTTGAAGTCCAGGCGGGTCATGATGAGGTCATTGTCAGAGTGAACTCCCCGTGGAATTCACATCCCGTGTCCCTGGTTCTCCGTGCATTCAAAGATGCAGGGATTAACGTTCTCGATTCAAAGCTTGCTGCAGGTACTGATACTGTGTTTCATTCATTCGTTGTGAAGTCACAGGGTTCCGAACAGCTGACAAAGGAAAAAGTGCTAGCTGCATTTTCGCATAAACAGAAGCCCTTGCAAGTTCCATCATCAACTGGAGATAAGCGTTCGTAGTTCCAGTTAATGCATAGGTGTAACAGGATAGTCGGGAAAGTAAGGGGATCAAGCCTATTCTTCGACTGCTGTAGAGGTTTTGATTGTGCAGCTAGGGAGAAGGAATAGGCTGTGCCAAGGTTCCAAATAGAAGTAGATAACAGCAAATTAACAAATTTAGTATTCCAAATTCATTTCTGTCTGTTCATAGTTATATACATAGTCCTATAAGAAGTTCTCACAAGCTGAATTGAATTTCTAAGTTCGATCGTGTTGTATTGCTTAGTGAGATTGATAAGTTTTGCTCGTCTCATTAGTAATTAATCACACCTTACCTTTCCTTTTCATTTGCTGTGTTGATGATGGATCATAATCTATAAGTGATGATAGTTGTATTCCTCACGTACTACTATTGGGAGACTCTGATTCTCACAATGTGGTGTTTGTATGTCATTCAAATTAGGCAAAACTTTCCATCAGACTTGGAAAACAACTCACGTTTTGAATGACATGCAATAGCCACAGAAATCTTAGCCGGAATGATCAACCAGGGAAATCAGGCAAAATATCTTCACATTGAAGATTCTCGTGTCACTTGGCCCTTCACAATTTAATAAGTTGCATTCATTTCACATTTGGGTTTCTACGTCAATGTCATCGTCATCCTTGCGTAAGACTTCGCCATGACTAAACTCAACGCGTTTTCAATCAAGTCAGGTCAGGTCAGATCAGATCAATCCATATACTAGTCCAGTCGTTTTCGAGTTGATTTTAGATACAAGTTGAATACCCCGGCCCTTCCGCCGGCCCAAAAAAATAAAAGGCTCTAGTGGGAGAACTGTCAAATTTCGTTGATTTCATGTGCCTTTGAACATTTTGAGCCTTTGTTTTTTCCTCACAAGCTTTAATTGTTTTAGGGGGTCCATGGGGTTATGGGACCCAACTTTGGTGTGGTAATAGGCAAATGCATTAATATTCCTGTATCTTTTTGGATTTGGATGTGTTCAACCAAGTGGAGGACGTACTAATATGCCGAACTTTGTCCAAGCATTTTCACATGGAATTCGTTGTGTCCAACCACCCAATGAACCATATCTAGAAAAAGAAAAAGATTGGGGGTGGGGCCCTTTTTCCATGGTACTTTTTATGGGATAATCTTACAAAATATTACCCCCTTTCAAACGGTTATGTATATTATACGTCTAGAAGTGTATGTTCCCTCTTATTATGTATATATATATTTTTCAAACGTGTATTTGTTATATAGATATTTTTTAATATACGGTGCTGATATAGCTTGTAGGAGTTTGTACTCTTAAAAGTATGATATAGGTTTTGCCCTTTCAACCAAAAAAAAAAGGAAAAGAAAAGAGGAGTTTAGTCGTTTAGTCAATAACCATGATTACACCGTATGTCGTAAATTGTAATACTAGTTGGTAAGTTGGTAACTTGTAGTCATCTTTCAATTCAACTTGCACTTAACTTTACTTTTGCCTTTGTCTTTCTTAGTTGTGTGTGGAATAGTAATACTCGAATAATCTTTACGACTTAGCAATCTGACAGTAGAATATAATAACAGTAAAATTTTCAATTAGTCACCTCAAGAATTTGGGATGTATAAAATTACCCTATAGTGCTTCTGAAAAAGGTGTAATCTTTAAAATAATAAAATATTCTCAGAAAATAATTTGCAAGAAATTATCATATTACGAATACCGTTATCACAATGACAATAGTATGTACACCCCAAGGGTGGACCAAGTAATTTAGTATAAGTATTCTAGACACACCCACTAGTTGAGATTTTTACCCCAAAAAAAAATAAAAAAGAAAAAATGATTTTTTTTTTCAAAGGATGCTAATAAAATTAATTAATATTCGTCAAGTTTTACAAGATTTAAAGAGAAAACATAACGCCCATAATAACAAGTTTAAATCAACTAGTAATCCACGTATTGGTGTGATCTTCAAAAGTTAGACCATCAATGACATGCGTTAGGGAAATAGCTATGTTGATTTTAGATCAAAATACTCCTACGAGTAGTTTTTTTTGTTTTGTTTTTTTTTTTTGGGACGAATGAGACGTAAAAGTCGTTATATGTAAGATTTGAATTCAGGATTTTGATAACAACTCTTAAAAAATTTATCAGTTAGCCTAATTGGCACTCATACACGAATCAATATTTTAAAAAATATAAAAATAGATTATAAGATGGAGAGTAGCATTCTGAAAAAAGTGCAGTCAACCTAGTGAGATGGAAAAGGTCAAAAGGTGAAGATGGTCCTTTCTTTACTAATCCAACAATTTGCTTAGTGTAGGTGTACAAAGAAACCAGACTATAATTAACATCGTACGGAATTACCAACTTTTTGCCACATTTTTCTCTCTCTTTTTTTGTTGGGGTGTGTAACATTCGTCACTTTCTTCGTTCAAACTAAGACTGTTCTTATTCTTTGAAAAACCCTAGCCTCTCTTCCTCTGAAGGGAGCTATCATCGATCTTTTTATCGATGGTAAGTCTCGATTTGTTTGATTTCTATAACAATCGGTAGTTTAATAATAGTTTTTTTACAAATAAAGTATGTATGTTCATGTATAAGAGTTTTATTTTACCCTTTTATGAGAGTATTAGTCTCTTTTTTATAAGAGTTGTGTTCAATTGGTTTAGTATAAGATATTAGATGAAGATCGATTTTCAAATTGTTATAGCGTGGATTCTGAGGTCCTCTATCAGAAGTAAACGTGCAAAGCCATCGAAGATTGTTCATGACAAGATTGTCATAATTTCAGAGCAAACGTTAATAAGATTTGTTTAGTTAAAAAAATTTATACCTATAATACCGGTTTAAGTCATTCGATACTTATTTTTCTTAAAATGTTTCGAATTCAAGTCTTATAAATTAAAAAATATATTAGAAAAGCTTTTTGTTTATGAGTCAATAGTGAACTCGATCAAGGCAACATAGGGCTTAACACTTTTGAAAAAAAAGTTCCACTCACTAAAATTGTTGGAAGCCAAATGTTTTAGAGAGGCAACTAGGCAAGCCAACTCGGGCTGAGATATTTTTTTCTTAGTCTAATTATAATTGATAGGGATAACCAATGAGTTCTTAGCCTCATGGTTAAGACTGAGGTCTTAGGTATATTAGATATTAGGTTTGATTCCCCCCTCCTTTATTGTGTGGTAATTATATTGTATTGCCATTTATGACTCATACAGATTAAAAAAAAAAAAACAAAACAATTGATGGGAGAAGAGTGACTTGGGCTGAATTTTAGACGGTAAGCTCGTCAAGGCCCAACCGTGAATCAAAAGACATGGACCATGGGCTCAGCAGCACAATGGCCCTTGTGCTTGTACAAAATTAGGTTTGAAAAATGTCCATAACAAACCCCCCCCCCCCCCAATATGGGCAACGAAAACTAGGTGATATAATAATAATAATAATAATAATAATAATAATAATAATAATAATAATAACAATAATAATAATAATAATATGTTTTTTAATGAAAAGCAATATATTATATAAATAATTCAATATTTTAAAATACTTCACTATCTTGTGTAAAGACGATTGAATTATTCACTATCAAATTATAATTTTACACCATTTAACCAACATACATCAATTTAAATGATTTGACACGTGTTCCTCTTAAGTAAAGTCTCGAGTTTGAATCTAGCAACAAATAAATTACCGCACTTGACCTAGGTTTCCAAGGGTGCTAATCGAGAATCCCTTCCATGCTGTTTTTGGGTAAGAAAATATCGGCCTTATTTGTATCCACAGGTAAAAGACATAACTCAAACATGGAATGAGGTGCAAAGCCTTGATATTGCCCAGAAAGCACATATATTTTCTTAGTGATTTTGATGTTATTCTAAAGAGACTTATACGTTCTCTACATTTCGTGATTTTGATTTATATTCGAAATTATTTGAATATGTATTTCCCTAATTAAGAGGAGCTCGGAAAAGAAAGATATGTGAACTCATCTCCTTAAGTTTAGTTTAAAACATGAGCTCGGAATTCGCTAACACCCTTGTGTTTCATTTAAACCAAAAATGCGTCTGATGATGGTATTATTTTTACAGTGTATGAAGAATAAAATATGAACCAAAATTGAATTACAAGGTTACACAAAATAGAATGAAATAGTAAAAGTATTTTTTACTGAATGCTATTTTTTTTTTTTTGTGAATAAAAAACGTCTTTTGAAACTAGCATATATGATCTAATATAAGGTAAATGTAGAGGAATTTTTCGGATTTCTTCCATAAATAAGAAATTACTCGTCTTTAATATGATTTTATTAGATACATAAATCTCATTTGATTTCTTTTACAAATATAGAAAATTATTGGCTAATTATGACAGCAAATCAATGGATTTGATTCCATTAAAATTAGAAAACACAAACAGGAAATCTACCAAATTTAAAATTTTTCATACTTTCTATTCCCAATGCAACATATATATTTAAGAACACATCTTCCCCACACAAAAAAAAAACAACCAAAAAAAAAAGATGAGGAAATTCGAGGGTTATTTTTTCTCTCTAATTTTTTCAATTTTTATGATCTTCCAATGTTCCACGTTGACAAATGCAGCCAATAAACTTGTCCTAGACACATGCAAGAAGATGTCAGGATCCGACCCGAACATCAAATACAATTCCTGCGTAACATTACTCGGGCCGGATCCTCGGAGCTCCAAGGCAACATCTTTATCAGAGTTGGGTACGATCTCCTTTGAAATCGACATATCCAAAGCAAAGTCCATATTATCCACCATTAATGGGCTATTAAAGAACCCGAAGTTCGACCCGAATGTGAAGCGGGCCCTGAAGGAATGTTCGGATTTTTATTCGAATGCTCCGGATAACTTGCAAGAGGGTTTGGATGCTTTGAAAGTGGGGGATTATTCAACGGCTAATATTATGACAAGTGCTGCCTTTGATTCAAGTGTTAATTGTGATGATAGTTTTCAGGAGAAGAAGGTAATTTCTCCTTTGGCAAAGGAAAGTCATGATTATTACCAAATTACTGCGGTTTCTCTTGCTTTTACCGTCTTGTTGAAATGAATTTTAGTATTGTAAAAAAAAAAAAAAACTCTTTAATTAAATAATCGATGTTGTTTGTCTATCTATTTTTTCCATAGTCTGAATGAAAAGTAAAATTTCGACTCATAAGATATCGTTGATGAATTTTTCTTACTCAATGTTTGTTGATTATGAATTTGGTAGACGTCTACTAATTCATTCTAAATTGACTTTTTAGGAGAGATCATCTCACAGAAGCGTTATGACCAGATGAATTTATTGAAGAATGATTGATTAGAAGTGTTCATTAGGATGACTAATAACTCATTCTAAATTGATCTTTTGATTTATGGCTGATTGATAATTCATTAGTTAGAGTGTTTACGTGCATAGTAGAGAAATCTTATTATTTTTTTAAAGAGTTTGTGGTCCTGTCGTTAATTTAATTATAGAAGCACTAACATGTTTACCTAATTACTACTGAAAAATATCTATATAAACTATTTTATTTTTGACATATTATTTGGATTGACAACTATGTTTTGAGTTAGACATTATTTTTAGCACTATAAGAGAACAATTCTTATATTGCATGGTTTTTTTTTTTT